>JADAQX010000946.1:0-18398 GCA_015476325.1 Cardiosporidium cionae | reverse complement strand
GGAGAGAGAGGGGGAGGAGAGAGAGGGGGAGGGGAGAGAGGGGGAGGAGAGAGAGGGGGAGGAGAGAGAGGGGGAGGGGAGAGAGAGAGGGAGAAAGAGCGAGAGAGAGAGAGAGAAAGAGAGAGAGAGAGAGAAAGAGAGAGGATGAAGAAAAGAAGAGGTAGGAGAAAGGGTAGGTCCAGAAAAAGGAGTGGAGGGAGAAAACAATAGAAAAGAAGATCCAGTGAAAAAGTGAAAAGAAAAAACCAAACCATGCATAGAATGAGGAAGGAAAGAGAAAAATTCAAACCTACAAAGATTCTAGTAGAAATAAGTGAGAAATAGAGGAGTAGCGGGAGAGTAGCGATAACATCGATCGCCTTCAAAGATAGAGAAAAGGCATAGAGAGCAAACGTAAAACTTGATGTTGAAAGTAGATAAAAAAAAACAAAAACAAAGACAGTCCATTTCCCACGAAAAAATGTAGAAACTACACATATTGACAAAATTTTATCCCCCTTTTTAAATAAATTCCTCCACAAAGAAACAATAACCTAAAGAAATAACACGCTTTTAAATGCCTCTCTCTACACGTTCTGCAGGGCCATGCCTCTGAAAATAGCTGCCATGGCTAACCTCCATCCTCTTCTTCTCCACCCTATCTCACCTATATAAAAGAGTTCATCCCTTGAAGCCTGTTGTATCATTGAAGTTGATATAATCGGGATGAGGGGAGATGAAGAAGCCAGGCTATGGGAGGACGATGAACACCTATATCCATGTCGATGACAAGAGGATAGAGGGGATATATCTTGCATAGTGCGAATCAATCTATCTATCCAAAACACAGATGTGGAGGCAGGTGGAGGGAGAAAGAAGAAGGCAACCCAGCGTTGGCAGGGAGTACACCCTGTAGCTCTATGGGCGGATGACCCAAATGCCTTACAAAAGGGGGGTGGAGATATCTCAGAGGCTCTGAGAGAGGAGGAAGAAAAAGTGTGTGGAGATTGTATAGGCAGCGTCGACGTGTGCTCACTGTTGGCCGTGGGAGAAAGCCAATCGGATTGCCATTTACTTTGTTCTTGCCATAGTAGATAGGTGAGTGATTGTCGCACCTTACGGAAGGATTTTCGGAAAGTATGTTTCCGTATGGTTCGTCTTCTTGCAGCTAAAAATGCGGTAGAAGCTTCGGTTTCTGAAGGAGTAGAAGGAGATAATGCAGGGAATTCCGGTTCATTTTTGGGGAAAAATTCCTCTTGGGAGAGGCTGCTGTGGGGTAGGTATGAAGGCATACCATGAAGCGTGCGTTGCCGCTTGGATTGACGAATTGATCGAAGTATATGGCGAAGGCAACGAATATCCGGTGGAAAACGCGTAATATACGGAGAGGGGCGAGCCATACCCCTCGGGACGTCCGCCTGAGTGGAAAGGCATGAAAGTGCATCCTCTTCCTCTTCACTGGAAGTATATACCTCTGGATCCATATCAAAGGCATAGAAAGGATATCCTTCGATAAAAAAGTTACGATTCTTCATGTTTTTTTGTAGTTGCTTTACACTATCATTCGATTGCTTTTTTCCACTGGCCGCTTTTGGTGATTCTTCCACGTGATCCCCTGAAAGTGCTTCCAAAAACTGCGCTTTCTTTTCAAGAAGATCAAGAGAATGCTCAAAGTGCTGAGATAGGATGATACTATCGGTAGGAGGAGGGATACTTGGTAGGGATGGCAAGGATAACTGCTCCAGCCATGCATCCCGCTCTAAAACAGAGGATTTCAAGGAGCGGATAAAGGGTGTCACAATGCGAGCAAATCGTTGATGAGAAAGTTGCTGCTGCTGATTTTGCGTTTCAGCAACATCGGTTTTGAGTTCTGCCGAGAGAACATGAAGGGGCACAGCGGAATCTGGGTCGATGGCTTTCAGTTCGGGCAGTATTATCGTTGAAGCAGCCTTCAAAAGCGACATTGGAGAGGAAGAGGGTGCATCCGCATGCAAAGGATGCTCTGACGAGGCTAAGGACGACCGGTGAGGATTCACGGCTATTGAGAGCATGGACACGCCACTGTCGCTGGATTGATCAGCCTCGCTGGGCGAAGCTGCCAATTCATCGGAAAACAACATTGTAACGGCTTCTTACTAGAGAAAAACTTACAAACGGTTTCTCTAACAGTGTTATCTATCAACTGAGAAAACACATGCTTTAGAAAACACACGAAAGATGCAATGTATATGTGCGATTGCATTCACTCTTTACACCTTCTCGGTCTCATTCACCACGCGTTTAAGCCCCCTTCTCCCTATCCCGCTACTCTTTACTATTGGGAACGTCTGTCATCATTACATCCATTTCCCGGCGAGGTTACATTCCATGCATGTCCAATCTCTATTATGTTCGTCAATGGTCGAGTAAAATACTTTTTGGAGAATACAGCATTTAGCATTTTACTAAAAAGCTGCTTAACCAATAATAATCATAACTTTCGAATGTGAATAAAACAATTTGCTGCTTTAATCACCCCATCCTACCCACTTTCTTCTGATCAAAAGTGTTTGATGTGACCTGCTAAAACAATCAATTTTGTTTCCCATGGTATCCAAAAAGAAAAGAGTTTTTCGAAATGTTTGCAGCAATCTATTAAAATTAGCATATGGCTTTCTACATATAATATTCCTACAGTATACCCCCTTTTGTGATCTATAGTTGTCGCGAGAGAATATATTTTTTTATGTGGTTACCGTTTTATACAATATAAAACTTTGCATAAAAAGGAGAAAATAATTTTAACGGTACAGTTGTGTAACAAAAATCGTTTTTCAGCATACACGAAGCACGAGTATAATTTTGCTGCAAAAATTGATATTGGACAAAAGGAAGGTGGAATTTTTTGCAAAAAAAGTGCGTAATCCGTGGTTTTTGTAATGAGCAAAGTATACTGAAAGCATTTATTAATTTCAATTTATCTATCACGAGACATTGAAAAGAAATATGAAATGCTTATCTATATTCAAAAGACGTCAAATGCATTGGACAACCGGGTAAGGAGAGGCGAAAAAGCAAAACGAGCATAATCAGTTGCCTTAGAAAACAACTTGAATAAATCCGAGATTATAGGTACACCAAGAGAGTATTTTTATTATGTATTTAAAAATGCTGTCCACACTAGCGAATCTGTGAAATGTATTCTTTTATTGTCAGTTTATCTGGGAATATTCTTTAAACAAGAGAAAAACAAAGAGTATTCTAGCAGCAATGCGAGGCTTACCTTCAAGGCCGTTACATTTTCCTTGAATTTTCAAAAATAGTTTGAATGATAATAAATACTAGTTCGTGCCCCACATAGTAAAGAAAGTGAATTATTATAAAAAAGCATACGTTTCTAGTAACTCGAAATGGTAACATCGCATTTCACAACATGGACTGGAACAGTAGTATATATAGGTCATCTTTAGATGTTTTGAAAGAGTACAGTATTTCTACATTATTCCTTGCATTAAAGGAGAAACTGCACTCATTCTTGTGTTTTGGCTTCATCAAAGTTGTAATGCTTAAATGTTTTGCGGGTTCACACGAACGCTTCGCTGGTAAAAACTGACCGAACCCCATCCCAAAGTTATGAGAAACAATATTTTTCAAACGAGTAGGCAACAAAATAAAAGCAGTTAATAATGCATCTGCTTCTATGCTCTGATTTCTTAAGTTACTACGTAATTTTGAAACTCCGCCAATTCTCAGCCAACGGCTATGAATTTGGTCTACCTATAGACCAGGAACGTAATTTCTTGATGAAATGATCGATCTGATAGAAAATAGAATCAGCCAAACTTACAAAATTTATTGTTGCCATGGTTTCGTTCTTTTTCATCATTTTGAAACACTACTGTTTACTGCCGCATGTTACAATTCTCCGCTTCCTGTAACGGTGAATCTGATATACTAGCACAAGCACCTACAGGGCTTTATCCACCGAATAGTGTATCTGCACGATAGTATTTTCACTCACGCATTTTGGAGTGTTACTATTACAGCCGTGAGGAAAAAGGGCTTTTGGGGCGAAGATGGACAGCCTTTTTCTGGGCATCCCGCAATTCTTTCTCTTGCAATATTTGCCCCTACTCTAACTACTTTTGAACACTGTCCACCCCAAAACTGCTGCCGTTGATGCCATATCTTCCCTATTTATGGAAATGGCCATATACCTTACTCTCAATGGATCTACTTTCGAGTGTATATATTCAAAAAGGAGGTTTCTTTCTCTCTTTTTAGCTATATAACAAAAACTTTATTCTTCTCTCTACCCTTCAACCAAAATGTCACTGCAACAAGAAGATCACAAGGAGTATTTTCCATTTTTGTGTCTGATGGGAAGAACGTAATGTCGTTTCTCCCCTTCAGTAGCATAAGAAAGCATGCTCTCTCTGCATTCCATAAATGGGATCTCTCTTTCAAGTTCCTGGTCTTTGTGGCGTCCTCCTGCCGCAGCAAGCATTGCAATAAATTATTATCGTATTCCTCGCTTGCATTTTTCTCTACCCGCCACTACTCCATTCTCTCAGCAACAACTCCTGCGTGATGGAAAATGCTTTCATCCATTCGATGAACTTTATAAGCACACTGTGCATTCTGTTAGCAGGCGATTGACGGGGAGTCTGCCATGCCCCTACCCTACAGCTAGACGGCTTGTATATGGCTTGCATGGGCCCATCCAGCCACGCTCTGAGAATCCAAAGATCTCGCCAGTTTCTCTTCATGCTAAACGAAGAGAGTCCGCACCGGTGGAAGACTCTCATCGCATGAATCCAACTGTGCCCATTGAGGGTCTACCCTTGTCTTCTGCTCTCAAAAAGCGACTTCTCCACCTTGGTGTAACACATTTTAATGCATTGCAGCAACGTTCTCTCTACCCTCTTTTGAGAGGTAAGACATGTGTGGTGTGTGTGCGCCATTGAAAAAAAAAATTTTTTTCGAGGTGTACGTACATCCCCCCCAAAAATTTTTTTTTTTTGCAAATTTAAAGATGGGAAGATGAGCCGTCAATTTTTGCAATGAAAATGCTTTATGCGGCAATTTTATTATTTTCTATTGTAGAAAAATACATGTGGAACTCCAAGTAGCCTATTATGCACTTTTGCCAGATGCATTTCACTGGGGATATACATCACCTTTTTTTTGATTAAAATGCATTTCTTTTTGCATTTGCTTACGTCCAAACACATCTCAGGATACAAGCAATGCTTTAACGTAAGCCCTATGCTTTCCATTTTTATTATTTTTGATGTAGGAGACGATGTCATTGTGCGATCTCCAACAGGCAGTGGAAAGACTTTGGCCTATCTTATCCCTCTTCTTCAAAGACTTAAAAATGAAAAATGGGAAACCCATTTTCCTGCTTTGATAATCGTACCCACACGAGAACTGGTTGAGCAGGTTTCCTACCAACTACATCGGTATAAACCTCTTCTCTTCTCTTCTTATACTTTTTATTCATAGATATCGGGTGTTTCTGTCTGTCTTTGGGTCACATTGTTTTTATAATTTATAAAATATCACTGCAGTTTCTCTAGACGCTGCTCTGTATAGGTTGAAACCCTCAAAAGATATTCATATAGCCGTTCTCTATGGAAATCAAAATGTGGAGAATCAAACAGAGATCCTTCGATGGGGAGCACACATTGTTATCGGAACTCCCCATCGTATTGCAGCCGTCTTAAAGACACCTGGACGTGTGGATTTTGAATCTTTGAAAGTTCTCATTGTGGATGAGGTCGATGAAGTTCTTTCTCGTGGATTTGATGAGGATATGAAGACGCTCTTACAGAGTGGGTGTATACCATTTTTAATACGTTTTTAATTTTCCCCTTCACAGTGTGAGAGAAGAGATGTAGAGGAGGGGCAGATGTAGAGCTTACATGAGAGAGATGATGAGAGAGAAGCTCTCTCTCATCATCTCTCTCTCTCTCTAATTCCTCTCCCTGAGAGAGAAATATACTAATTTATAATATTAAAAGAGAAAAAAATCTTTTAAATACTGTTTTTTTATAGTTATATAATCCAAGATAGATAGATACGATGTCTCATCCCTCTACACTCAAAACCATCTAATGCTGAAATGCGAGTATTTTTCTTTTCAAGAATCTCTCTGTATGTATGAGAGAGGGCTATAAAGAAGTGAAATAAGAGAGAGTTGCTGTTGAAAAAGAAAGGCTGACGAGAGAGTTTTCAGGAATTCATTTATTTCAATATTTTGTGTAAGCTTGATACTCAGGCTGTAATCCTCTACGACAAACAGCCATCTTTTCTGCTACATTTCCTCCTTGGTTACATGAAAAGAGCCTTGAACCTATTTTTGTACATTCTGATCGAACACAGAAATCTCCACCTTTTGTTTTGGATCTTCTTCAAGCAGGTTCGTTTTTGTACTTTATTTGGCTGTTTATCTGCTTTTAGTATCAATATTTAGAAAAAGAGGATAGAGAAACTGTGAGAATCAAAAATGATGTTTATAGGGGGAGTGGAAAGGAGTAAGAGGGCAAGATTAGATGATAGTAGATATATAGATAGAGAGATAGATATATAGATAGCTATATAGATAGCTATGTAGATAGATATATAGATAGATAGTTAGATAGATATAGATATATAGATAGAGAGATAGATAGATAGATAGATAGATAGTTAGATAGATAGATAGATAGTTAGATAGTTAGATAGATAGTTAGTTAGATAGATAGATAGATAGATAGATAGATAGTTAGATAGATAGTTAGATAGTTAGATAGATATATAGATGGATAGATAGTTAGATAGATGGATAGATAGTTAGATAGATAGTTAGATATATAGATAGATAGTTAGATAGATAGATAGATAGTTAGATAGATATATAGATATATAGATATATAGATATATAGATAGATAGATAGATAGTTAGATAGTTAGATAGATAGTTAGATAGATAGATATATAGATATATAGATATATAGATAGATAGTTAGATAGATAGATAGTTAGATAGATAGTTAGATAGTTAGATAGATAGTTAGTTAGATAGATAGATATATAGATAGATAGATAGATAGATAGATAGATATATAGATAGATAGTTAGATAGATAGATAGATAGATATATAGATAGATAGTTAGATAGATATAGATATATAGATAGTTAGATAGTTAGATAGTTAGATAGATAGTTAGTTAGATAGATAGATAGATATAGATATATAGATATATAGATAGTTAGATAGTTAGATAGTTAGATAGATAGATATATAGATAGATAGATAGATAGATAGATAGATAGTTAGTTAGATAGATAGATAGTTAGATAGATAGATATATAGATAGATAGTTAGATAGATATATAGATAGATAGTTAGATAGATATATAGATAGATAGATGGTTAGATAGATATAGATATATAGATAGATAGAGAGATAGATAGATAGTTAGATAGATATATAGATAGATAGATAGATAGATAGTTAGATAGTTAGATAGATAGTTAGATAGATATAGATAGTTAGATAGTTAGATAGATAGTTAGATATATAGATATATAGATATATAGATATATAGATAGATAGTTAGATAGATAGATAGTTAGATAGATAGTTAGATAGTTAGATAGATAGTTAGTTAGATAGATAGATAGATAGATAGATAGATAGTTAGATAGATAGTTAGATAGTTAGATAGATATATAGATAGATAGTTAGATAGATAGATAGATAGTTAGATAGATATATAGATAGCTAGATAGATAGTTAGATAGATAGATAGATAGATATATTTCCAGGATTTATAGATAAGAGTAACCAATTAAACGAGAGAATCTGTCCATAGGCACAATTTACAGTTTCATATTTTCTCTCTCACTCTCTCTATATATATGTGTATATATATACATTTTTAATAGGATAAAAAGTATATTTTTATTCTAATAAAAATAAGAGGGGATGGATTTTTTCTCTCTCTGTAGGGTGTTAAAAATTTTTTTATTTTTCAAAATAAATGCCTACAATCCTTTCCTACAATTTTTTATTAAAAATACATTTTTTCTTCCCTTCTCTTGCCTCTATTTCTTTGCTACTATTTCTACCATTCTCTATACTTTCTGAATGTTATATATATATATATTTATATTTTAAATATCTCTGTTTCTACCTTCTCTAGGAATGCTCCCTTTAAGTCCATTAGTAAAACATCATATTTGTAAAGTTTCTCGTCATCCTTCTAAACGTATTCGTCTACTGGCTTATATCATTGAGACATTGAAAGAAAAGTTTGAAGAAGGAAAGGTGATCATCTTTTGTAGTACTCGAAATGAAGCTTCACTTGTCAGCAATCATCCTTGGTTATATGCTCGGTAAGATTTCATATTAAATAGAGAAATAAAAGGATAGACGAAAGGAGGGAGACTCTGTGTGTAAACAAAGAGGAAGAGGATAGAATACAGGCTAGAATACAGGCTATGTATTTATAGAGTTTTGTTTCTTTTTCATTAAATATATATATTATCTTATTCTATAGTGTATTATTCTCCTCTGTAATATAAAATAGGTTAGAAGATATCCCTTTTTTATATCTTCTTGGAGAGAGTTTCAAATGTGTTGGATTTTAAGGGAGTGTACGTACATGGATTTCTTTTATTGATTCGTAAGGCTTCTATACTTTTATTATTTTTGTTTTATAATAAAAATGAGGAAGAGAATTTTGTAGATTTATATGAAATAACTATTTATTTTCTATTAGATCGAAACCTTTACATTCGGATTTACCACAGCATCAGAGGCAAGCCACTTTACAAGAATTTCGGTATGTAGAGAAGATTTTTTATTTTTGGTTGAGAAAGGAGATGTATTTGAATATAAATAAAGAGAGTAGAAGAATCCTTGTAGAGATATTTAAAAAAAAAAAAAAGAGAGAGAGAGAGAGAGATAAAAATGGCGTGAGAAAATTCATTCTAAAGGGATAAAAATCGTATAAATCATTAAAAAAAGAGATTTATGCACCTGTTTCTTTAAATAGTTTTCTTGATAACAGAGAAAACTACAAATACCTTTACTATTCTAAAATCCCACTCTATGCATCTCTATCTCTCTCTTTTTGTCGATCTTCTCACCCATCTTAACTTTTTCAATGTGAAAAACAGCGCTCATAAATTCCACGTTCTCGTTGCCTCGGATTTAGCTGCCAGAGGATTGGATGTCGAAGTGAGTGGATACACGCCGTTTCTTCCTTTAAATTCTTAAAGAAGAGGGGTGTATGTACACTCGGGGACTCCCTTTGTGTGTGGCTCTAGAATTACAAACTATAGGCTATACGATTTCATATTTCTCATCCTCTTATGCTTGCTTTTGTGTGATCTCAAGCATGAACATGGAGAGTGGTGTTGCTTCTCATTTTTCTCGAATATGTAAATTTTTTATTTTGAGGATTTTGAAGAGCATTTTTATGTGTTGAATAATGCGTTTGAATGTATTTTTCGAAGGGTGTTGGCCTCATTTTTCATTATTCTCCTCCTCTAACGATTGAATCCTATATTCATCGTTCTGGCCGTACAGGTAGAAGGATTTTATAAAAAAATATTTTAGAGTGTGTATAAACTATTTTGAATGCATTATGCAACGTGTGAAACCATGGAGACATAGAATAAAAACTTGATCATTTTCTATTTTTTCAATAAAGTATGTCTCAATGGATTTTCATAAAATGTCTACACTTTGTGGAGAGTAACCATTTTAATCTTGTGTTTTCTCCTTTATTTTGCTCTCTCTTGGGAATGTTCATATGTAGAGAATGGATATTTTTCTTCTTCTTTTCATCCTCTCAATTTTGTGGCCAGCGTGTGTTACATTCTTTTTTCATTTATAAATTTTTGTTTTTAGAATGCTATATTTTTATACATTTCATAGCTTTTTTAAGGGGATACTCTCTCTCTTTTTTATTTTTTTTATTCGAAGAATTGTTCTTTTTGATGCGTAAGGTCTCACTTAGGCAGCGTCTACCTTCTCTTCTTCTAGTCAAATTGACTGTGAATATAAAAAAAAAAGAAATTTGGTTGTCTATTATACAAAACATTTAGGTCGTAGAGGGGAAGCTGGAAAATCTATTATTTTATATGATTCAAGTGAAAAGAAGCATATTCGACAGTTGGAAAGAGAATTGTGTCAAGTAAGACGTGTGGGTGAGAATTGAGGGGAGAAGAAAGTTAGTAATGTTCACCCATCATTTTTTTGGGTTGAGAAGATTTCTTTGCAGGTTGTAAGCCATTCTCTCTCTTTCATTATATAAATAAGATATTTCTATTTTCCATACATATCCATGCATTGGCTGGCATTTTTATTATCTTAAAAAAAAAAAATAATAATTTCCTAAAATATTTTTGAGCCACCACATAAGAGTAAAGTGAAGAAATTTTTGGAAAATCGTTTCAACGTTAAAGAAATGTAGAATAGGATTCTTGATTGTAGACATTCGTAGAATGGGAAGCTCCCACCGAAACCGCTGTACGAGATAAATTTCTTGATATTATTGGTGCGTCTGTTTGCTATTTATATTATATTTTTTATGCTATAAATTTTATATTTTTTAAAGGGCCATTGTCTTGGTTGAAAACATAGAGATAGCGTTTAGAATGGGTGACTATTTATAGGGAGAAATGATTTTCTGAGAAGTATTTTACATTTTTGCATGTGTTTTTGATGTTGAGAGACTCTTTTAAGAAATGTTTCATCTTTGCTAAATTTTTTTTTTCTTTCATTTGGAGTATACCCATGGGGGCTCCCCTATGAAAGGGGATGAAGAGAGAAACACATCAAATGTGTTTAATTATTTGCAGTGTGAATTTTATTAGTGGATGACTGTGAGGATATCAAAATTGCACAAATAATAGTTTACTTGTTTCTGGTTTGAAAAAATGCTTTTTTTAGCCATAGTCTGTGCATTGTTTTGCTTTTTTTCTACTCTTTATCTTCTTAGATTTCTCTTTTGTGCTTCTATCCTTTTATTTGAATTGTGTAGGAGATGAGCTTCTTCAGCCAGTGGGAGTGGATAGTACTGCCTATGAGGAGCACGCTAAGCATCAATTAGACCTCCATGGTCCTCGGTAGATACACCTATGAATATAGCAGATTATTGTTTTTGAATGGTTTTACATGGCTGCTTTTGCATAACATATGTAAAATATAAAACACCAGAGATCTTGTTGCATTATTTTAACTTGAATTATCAGATTATTAGCGGCTGCTTTGGTGCTGTTAGAGCGTCGTAAGCAATTCAAAACATGGAAATCTGCCATGTCAGGCCGCTTTAGTTATACACCGCTCCTCTTCTGTGATCCATTTTGTCAAAAATTACGATCACGATCCCAATTGCTGGATTTAGTGAAGAAATGCCTCCCAGAAAAATTTCATGCTTCCATAGGGAGAATTGCACTTTCTCGCAGGTTTCTGAAAAACTGTTGTTATCTTGCTTGTGTATATTCATGAAATGCATGCTTTCTTTGCATCTCTACTTCCTAAATCATTACTCAGTAATGGCCATAATGATTCTATGAAGAAAATGGTATTCATGCCGTGTGTAAGCTGGTTGACGGCGCATCCGCTTCATCACACAGCCCGCACTATAGTGTTGTTGTTTTATTTTGATTGTGGTAGAAATATTTTGATTTTCAAATGCGAGCCAATTTTGCTAGGGTTGAGACTTACTGCTTGATTAAATAGAGGCTGTGTCCTATTTTTATAAGTGTGTTTAATGGAGTTTGTCTGTGCTTTCTCCAAATTTTCAAATTTCATCTTTGTTCGTACTATACGCATTAGAGGCTATGTTGTCGATTTGCCTTCCGATGCGGCGCATCATGTTCTTCGATCTGAAACATTGAAAGCTGCTTCTATCCACGCCATGTATGTGGCGAATCTTCCTCCTATTGTGGAAGATGAAGTACGTTATCGTGTTAATCGATTGAAATCTCCTCAGTTGATATTGAACACGCTTTCAAATCGCTTACGACAAACGCCATTGTCGGTGTCGGCACGAAGGTAGAGTAATCCATTGTGATGTTCTTGCATTGTTTCTGTAGTAATAATTTTAGCCGAAGAATTCAAGAGGGAGAGTTGAATTTTGTATCTTTACTCGATGGATCTTTGGAGTGCTCTAAAAGAGAAGGCCTACGCTTGGACATGAAATATTTGTATCAAAAAGCGATTGTGGTATTGTTTTTATAATGCATTTTACAGACGGCTGGTGAGGCGCCTCGCTCGACGGAAGGAGCAAGTAGAGATTCAGTCTTTCAGAAAGAAATTAAAAACAACCCAACACAAAAAAACTTAACCGCAAAAAATTATTTTTAATACTACGGAGTAGATAATATTCCATCGCCTGTCATCAGATCTTCACAACATAGAAATTAAAACATTGACGAGGGATTATTTACTGTTTATTCACAAGAATAGTACGCCTATGTTAGGAAGATTTCATTATCTAAAAGAATCTTCAACACAACAAATTACTGGTAGAAAATGCAAAAACTAAGAAAATTAATTTGCATCCGGAGAATTATTTATATTGTGGTACTTGAAGATACTTGAAAGTTCCATTGAAGCATTCATTGCATACATCGTTTTCTGCACTTCCTGATGGTCGTTTAGGTAGCACAACAGTACGAAACAGAAATGCAATGGCTGTGTTGTAAAATATGTAAATGGCCCATGGAGCCACAAAAATATATTTTAAACTATATGTGCATGAGGCATTAGGAAAATTAATCTCAATGCATCGTTGCAAATTAAAAATGCTACCAACGTGAAGATATTGCAAAAAATAGCAACGCTAGTGTGTATACACCACTAATACAGACATTTTATTATGTAGTTGAATTTGCTGAATGTGGTTTTATGTTGGTGTACAGCAATCGTTTTACAAATTGATCATTTCTTTATGGCGAACACAGCGAAAAATTTGGCAGAAATACTTATTATCGGAAATGAATAAAACACTGATTTGGTAACCGAATAGAATGAAACTAAACAAGCTCCGATAACTCTCTACCAGTTGAATGTGCGCCTCCATAAGACTTTGAAATATCGAAGAGTTGGAGTCAAGCATAAAATGCTTCATTTAAGTGGACCATATTGCTGAAGTTTTGCATCTTCGATTGATGATCGATGATTTTTATAATCGAAGCGAAAGGGACTGCGTAACAGTCCTAAATAACTGCGGGCGAATAACTAATATGTATCAGTGTAAGTTTAAACGGCAGACATTGTAGCATTGACATACGTAGTATTATCGTGGTGCTGCTACCAGTTTAAAAAGGATTTTCTATCCTGTTGGGCCAGCCAATGAAGATTCCGGCTGATTTTGATTAATGTATGAAATTTTGTAAGTTAATTAGGAGCTTAATTGATTTAAGAACTAACTTTATATAAACAACACTTTCTCGCGCAGAAAGGACTGTTACAGCATTTACAGAAGCTAAATGGAATTCTGAGACACTGTACTTTTCATATTTTCTCCTTAGGGAGCAATCATAAGTAATTGCATTGAGTAAAAATCAGAAAAAAAATTTCAACCTAAGCTCTTTCAGTAATTTTTTTAATGGCCTTTCACTTTTTTGTTAGGACATGCCATGAATTTGAAAGTGAGCGTGGATTACCAGGAGCCTGTTTACATGGCATTTATTTACATTTCTATGCGATGGAGCAGGGAGATGTTATGACAACATTATAAGAAAGGTAGAAGTTTACTGAAGACCAATTTTTTTACAAATTTGTACTATATATGCCAGGGAATTTCGTGATAATGGCTGTAAAGTAATGCAATTTACGAAAAACACTGGCAAAAAACCATTCCACTTGCAACGATTCATGAGGTTATAACTAAACAAATTCCTCATGTAGAGTGCAAGAATTGGAAAATAAACTTAAAAGTGAGTAGTTTGTTAACTGTAATAAATAAAGTAACTCCGACGAGCATTGCAAGCATTTTCTATAGACATTCCAACACTGGCTGGTCACTATGGTGCTCTATTGAAATAGATGCAAATTCAAGGGGTGATTCTGTATGAGGTAATTTTCGTACTTGAGAAGGTTAGGGATGAAATTATATAATAAAACATAACTTAGGCTATACATTGAACCTGCAAAAGGCTTCGATTACAGCATTGCCGCCAAAAAAATTTGCTTCGCCATTAATTACCAACGAATGTTAAATTATTTGCATCTCGCTCATTGCGCAATTCAGCGGTAAGAAATGGATTGTGATCGATCTACCATTCATTTTTGTAGGACTTTTACTTTTTTGTGGCGTATGTTTCTAAACATTCATTCGTTTTACTTGGTGATTTCTCTCACGTATTTTATCACCTCTTCTTTTTTCAAAGATTTCGGTCTTCACATTTCAAAACAGTTTTGTTTCATCCGAGGATGCTTCTTATTTTTTTTTTATTGTGTTAAAATATTTTCTTCCATCACAAAAAGTTGTAAATTATTCAAGGGTAATTACATTCTGCCCATCAAGTTATTGAGTAATTTTTTTTTGGGTGTTTTCCTTTTGGTACCCATCCTCATTGTCCTCCATGTTTCTATTGTTTTTATGGCATTCTTAGCATTTGCAATGCAAAACGTATCGCTTCTATTCCGTAAATAACTATTCTTTAGTGGAAATGAGCTATTCTTTGCTTTTTTTTTCAGTGTTTACTGTTTTTTATCCCTGCTTTTTGCTTTTTACGTTTGGTGCGCAAGATGAGCTTGCAACTGTTACAAGGGATGTCCGTTCGCTCCCTGAAAAATCAATTGAGCTCCCTATTTCTCAGCTTTTACCGCGGGGAACATTGGAAGTAGGAGCATTGGCAGTAGGGGGTGATGTAGAGCCTACAAAGCCTGCTATCCTTTCCAATTCCACTGTTACCGATAGTGCTACGGGGGATGAAAGTTTGGATAAATTACCTTCCTCTGAGAAGGAGATTTTACTTTCGACAGGTGTTCTCCTTCTTTTGCTCATGCTTGGTGTAATACTTGTGATAACGCACTGCCTTCAAATTTGGAATATTCAGTTACTTCAAATGCCTGTTTGTGCCACTGTTTTGGGCATCCTTGTTGGCGCAATTTTTAAATTGGGTGTTCATTCCAACAAAACCATTTTGACACAGATCCTGGCTCTCAATGAGGATGTTTTTTTTATCTTTCTTTTACCTCCTATCATTTTTGAAGGGTAAGATATATAGAAATCACAAAATGGAGGCAATTTTGGGGACCCTATGTGCAATTCGTCGATGTTACTGTTTTAGAGGGCATACGCCTCTATAGTGAGTGGTAGAAAGACCGTAGCAACCCTAAAATGAAAGTAAATGCTGATGAACTAAGAGATGAGGATAGAGAAGCAAAGAGGGATGTAAATACTACGAGTAGAAGCATATTTTTACAAATTAGAATTTGTAAAATGGATAGGCTGCGTAAGAAAATACATACGTAGGCCAGAGTTTACTAAACGCAAAAATTGACAGGGATGCCGGCCTCTTCTCTTGTTTGGATCTATTCTGTGGGAAAGCTAGAGAGGCATGCGTAGAAATTCTGTGGAAGGCTGTGCTGTAGAACACTCTCTTTGGAGTAGAAATCTCCCATTATAAGATGGAGAGAGCAGAGGGAGGGGAGGCAGAGTTACATTTTTATTACTAAAAATAAGAGTTTTCTATATATTTCTCTCCCTATCTTTCGTTTTTTTGTTATATTCATGTAAGAACGCATGGGTCTATGTGTATTTCTTTGTATCAGTGGTATATCCATTACACGTGATGAATTGGGAGATCATTTTTTTGCAAATTTTGGTACAATATTGTGGTATGCTATCTTTTGTACTCTGGTTTCTTTCTGTTTCATTGGTGGATTGATACATTTTTGTGGCTTATTGCATCTTTTCACGCCTTTAACATTGCGTGAGAGTTTTTCCTTTGGAGCACTCATTTCCTCCACCGATCCCGTTAGTGTGCTCTCTATGTTTAAACATCTTCCACCCAATCCAACATTTCATGCACTTGTAAGTTTTAAAAAAATATATATAAAATACTATTTTTTTAATAAAGAAAGGGTTCTTTCATGCTGTGTAGCCTTTGTAGCTTTTTTCATAGTATTATATATATTTTTTTTTTTTTCCAAAATCTGGATGTATATCTTTCTACTCAAGATTTGCTTTTCTCTCTCTAACCTTTTCTATATTTCCTTGTATTTCTTCATTTATTCTCTCTCTGTAAAAGAATTCTTATTTCTCTCTCTTAGATTGTTGGAGAATCTCTTTTTAATGATGCCATCTCTATTGTATTATATAAAACCATCGTTACGGAAGGTTCCAGTGGCCTTGGGATGATCATAACTTCCTTTTTATTCACATTTTTCTTTTCTGTCATCATTGGTGTTGGCATAGGTCTTATCTCTGCATTTGTAAGTTTTTCTCTCTCTTATATTTTCAAGAAAGAAAGAAATGCTGGTACTGTATGTACACTACACACTCTTTATTTTGATGGAAATATTTTCACTTTGTTTTGGTGTATTTTCTTCTTTATGAAACATTTTATATTTCTTAACCCCTCTTTTCTTATGGAATCTCTTTTCTTCTACATTTTTTATGTGTGGAGTTTCTTCTTTTTTAGGTTTATAAAAAAGTGGATCTCAATCGAAGTGAGAATGCAGCCAATGAAGTTGCTTTGATGTTTCTCTTTGCATGGGGAGCGTATTCTGTGGCGGAGGTAATCTTCTCTCTTAAAATAATAATATTAAATAGGTTTGGAATTTCTACTTTATTCTTTCATTAGTATCATTTCTTTGTTTTTTGTAGTCTCAAACGTTTTTCTACTATTTATGAGAGGATTTATTCTATATCTTCTCTTATTTATTGCATTTTTTCTCTTATTTATTCTATTTTTTCTATCTTCTTTATTCTATATCTTCTCTTATTTATTGCATTTTTTCTCTTATTTATTGCATTTTTTCTCTTATTTATTCTATTTTTTCTCTTATTTATGATGGTTTACAGAGTTATAGTTTTTCTGGCATTGTTTCCATTTGTTTCTGTGGAATTACAATGGGAAAATATGCATCTCCTAACTTATCTGAGGCTGCACAAGCAGCCACTGAAAGTAAAGAAAACGAAGGAGAGAGAAGAAAAAACGTGACTCTCTCACCCTATTTATAAAAATCCTCCTCTTCTCTTTTTCTATTTGTATTCATAGGTTTTGTTGGTATTAAAAATAAAGAAAAATAATACAAAAAAGGAGATATTTCTTCTCTTCTTTCTTTACATCCTCAGAATACTTATTTTTTCTTCTTTTTTTATTTTTTCTTTAAGCGTTGTAAAACGATGGATCTTTACGTTTTGAAGCATAAAAATGATTTTTTGAGTATTTTATTTTCTTTTTTTGAAAATAAAATCTTTTACAACTTTCTTATAAGAGAGTTTCATTTTCCATCTTTTTTTATATTTTAAAATCACATTCTCTGCCTCCTCACATTTCATCACACAGTATCCTCTCATTCCATCGAACTAACTCTCCTCCTCCCTTCCCCTTCCCCTCCTCTCATCCTTCCCCTCCTCTCATCCTTCTCTCTCCCTTTCCTTCTGTACAGCTTTATTTTCAATGACGGCGTTGTTGGCAGAAACGGTGGTATTTCTCTTCTTGGGTTTGGCTGTATTTTCTTTTCATCATGGAGGGAGTGCCTCCCTCCATTTTTCAATTTTTTGGATTGTTTCTGTGGGTCGTTGTATCTCTGTCTATCTTACTTCCATCCTTGTGAATTTGTGGAGAGATGATAAAATTTCCCCCAATTTTCAGCATGCGTTGGTTATCTGCGGCCTTCGCGGTGCCATCGCCTTTGCCCTCTCCCAGAGAGCAAAACATGATTTTGGAGGCTCTGCTGGTGTTGCTCTCCTCTCTATTACACTCTTTTATTCTCTTTTTTCTATTATTGTAGTGGGCTGTACTTTGAAATGGATTCTACAAAGATTAGGAATCTTCCAATTGTCCCCCTCTTCCACCCACCATCCTGCCATAGAACGTGAAGAGAAGCAGTATGCCTATGGAACCATCAAAATGCTACTCCTTCGTATTGATAATGAGTAAGAGGGAGGGGGGGAAGGAGAAGAGGGAGGAAATGAGATCGTCTGACTACTAGGAAAGGGGTTCAGAGTGTAAAAGTATAGAATGGGTGGAGTGAGAAAAAAGGGTAAGATGGAGAATATCAGAGAGGGAAAGAGTAGAACTACTCAGAGGGAAGAGGAAGATCTTCCTGCATCGTATAAAAGAGAAACACACACACCCCCTTCCTCTCTGTTAAAAAAAAAAAAACATCCCCTCCTCCCCTCTCTTGTTATTCTTACACACCGTATTTCTTTCTCTCTTTCTCAATTCTCCCCCTCTCTCTCCCTCTCT
>JADAQX010000945.1:0-18406 GCA_015476325.1 Cardiosporidium cionae | reverse complement strand
ATCTACACTAGAAGTTTGTTTTCTTTTCTTTTCTTTTTATCTTTCTTATCTTTTTATCTTTCTTTTCTTATCTTTTCCTTTTTTTGTTTTTTAGTATCTTAACTCTCTTTTCATATTTTTTTTTTTTATATATACTTCGTCTATATATTTTTTTTTGTAATTTTTTTTTATAGGGAAATTTCAGTAAATTGTTGGCCAATCGTGTTATTTTTAACGTAGATGAAAAGAAACATTTACTTCTTATGCAGGTATACATAATTTTTTTTTATGTGTTTGAATACTTTTTTTTATATATTATAAATTGATCTTCTCTTTTTCTCTGTCTTGAGAGTTTTTTATAAATTTTTTTTTTAATCTCATGTAGTTTCCTATTATAAATGTAATCCTCTTTTCTCCTTTCGAAAAAGGGATGGAGAATCATGAGGTTTGATTTTTAATGGAGAATTTTTTTATTTTTTTGGTGGATTTCCAGAAGGTGGCTGGAGAAAAGAAAATTCCTCCTGTGCCTACAAGAATGGAACCATTGCCTCCTCCATGGCTTCAGAATCTGGCCACAAAATTACCTGAATCTTTTAGTTTCAAAACGTTATTGGAGCAATCTTTTTCCAATTCTTCCAAGAGATATTCTCTCAGCAGTTTGTTGGATTCAGTAAAAAAAATTCCAGATTCCATTGAAAATGAGAATATTCCACAGAATAGTGATGAATCAGGCGATTTTATAGGAACTACGGTACTGTAGTTATTTTTGGGGGGTGAATTCATGAAAATTAGGAGGAGGAGGAGGAGAGGGATCCTCTCTTATTTTTTATTCATGAAAATTAGGAGGGAGGGGGAGGGGATCATCTCTTTTATTTTTTTTTCAAAGATAGGTTTCATTTGCGTTTTTGGTGGCCTATACTACTCATACTCTATTATAGTATTCTCCATAGTCTATTTGAAAATAGGAGTTGCGTTGATACAACATACCAAACGTTTTGTCAGTATACTTTTACGTCATTTGAGAAAGAATGGCTTCTGTAAGGATTTTTTAAGAAAATATTAAACTGTTTCATTTTTGTAGAATCCTCTACGGATTTCTTCTGAAAAGGGCAGAGGAACAACGAAAGAATCCAGCCGTAATTCCCTCAGTTCTTCAAGTTTGAATGTTCTTACATTTGAAGTGGGAGACAAATTTAATTCACGTGCGGATGGGAAGGACATGCTGCGCAAATTGGGACTCCTTCGCATGAAGAGAAATACTGAAAACTCAGTTAATCAAACTGAACGAAATGCTGACTCTATGATATGGTCAAATCGTGCAACTCAAGCCGATGATTGGCTTGGAAGTTTTCATGATGTTAGCGAAGCCGAATTTGAAGATTTTGTAGTGCCTCTACCTTCTTTACGGAATTCTCACATCTCCTAAATATATTACAATGAAAGCCGTGCTATTACTTACTTAAGGAGAGGCTACGAGGATTTTTCATTTGATAAAAAACTACCTTAGGGCTGCTGCGTTAAGTTTACTTCTACTTCTACTTTCAGTAGAATGGAAAAGAATTGAGAAATCCGTATTAAAAAATTTCGCGTTTTTTTTTATGGTTTCTCTTTTTTTTTCACGTTTTTATACTTTTCTGTTGTGTTTACCGTTTTTAATTTTTCGAGTGCTAATGTTTGGTCACTTTTTTATATTACAGCAGCCAATAGAGCAGCAGCATTCGCTTTTGCTATTCCAGCTCTGGTACAGATTCGTTTTAATTTATTGAAAAATAGTGGAACTTCTCCGTTTTCTTCATTACAGACCTAGCATGCATTAAAAAAAAATTTGTCGGGCGTATGCATCGTTTGATTCTACTTTTAGTAAAATAAAATCTTGTATCTTTTAAACTCCCAACATAAATTCTTTCGAAACGAACTAAGATTGCCGGCAAGTTTTTTACTTTCCTGTAAAAAGGTTTTGGTTTTCCCCATTTTTAACCGCACGCCGCCTACATATAGGGGGTAAAATATACATTTCTGCGCATAAATCAATGCTTCCAAATTTCTATTAGTATCAAACCTACTCCTTTTTTAAAGAATTACAGTAACCATTGGCTAGGGTAGAGTGCACTGTTCGTATTACAATTGAATACACTGAATAATTTAGTCTCGCTGTTTCTTTTAAAACTCGTCTGGTGGCAGTAAAGGGATTCAGTTCTGTCTGTGCATTGACGTCCACCGAGCGAAAAACATAGAGTTTTAAAAAAATGAAAGGTTTGCTTGCAGCCACACTTCTCGTTTTTTGAATAACCCTATTAACCGATGCATGAATCATATGAAAACGCGAAGCAAAGCGGTATTGCCACGTGTAGTAGGGAGATAAAATCGGTTGTATGTGCATTCAACGGTAACGCTCAAATTCAAATGTTCCATGCTTAAATAATATCCTGGACTCAAAATACTCTGCGATTAATGGCTATTAATGGCTTCTTTTGCTTAGTCGCTGTTGGTGTTGAAAATTGAAATCACGACAAAATAAATCAGATTTCGTAATTAGTGCATGAATCCGTTTGGTTTAGATTGCAGTGTATGATTGATTTGCAGAGGATAACTGCAGGCGCACTGGTAACGCTGTTTGCCAAAATGGTGTTTACTGTAGCTTTCTTAGTATACGACATCATTTATAGAAATAGAGATAGTATTTAAGAAAACACTTTAATTTAATGTTAAAATAGAGTAACGGCATTACAAATAATCTCATTTTCTTAAACTTCGGCAACCATATGGACGTTGACAGTATGAAGATTAGCATTTGGATCCGATAATACAATTGCAATTTTTCATAGCCTAGTTATAGCATTTGATGATTTACATCGAAATAGGTTGTTTTTGCAAACTACTTACTAGCTATTTCAATGGTGTTATGCTGCATCCCTTCCTTGCTAAACAAAGAAGTATAATCAAATTGGTTAAAAATTTTGGGAAAACTGCAGTCGGAGCGGAATAGACTGTGTGTGCATTTGGTATATATACTCAATGACATCTACGTAATTGAATACATGTTGTGAAAACAGCAATACATGTGTAATGATATTTGTTTCAATGAATGCGTCCTAATTTCCATTGAACTTCATTCAAAGCTTTTGGCATGTGCAAATTTGGAGTTTCCCCCTTTCTTGTACAACCGTGTCGCTGTGTTTCATCCATTCTGACATGGAGCTAGGCTGGGACTGTTGTAAAAAAAGGCAAAATTGTTATTTTGGACGATTGTTTTGCTTTCACATGCTATCTCCTCATATGTCTCATTGCAACTGAACATATAACAAAAGATAGGTTGACAATCATTACTTCTCAGATTGCACTACTTTTTATGAAACCTGTGGGCGCAGCATGTATTCGTGAAAGATCGCTACTTTGTTCTGCCACCCAGTAAGTAAAAGTTTGCATTTTCTCAGCAAGTGCACTGTTAAGCTCCATTGTATGAAGTGCAATTGAGCAACCATATTATTTTATGTAATTGATTGGATAGATCCCTAAATTTTCCTTTATTGTGGTGAAACATGTAACAAATATTACGAAATGATGGAAACTTTACTTGGAATCATAGTCTTAAAAGAACTATGAAAAGATTCTTGCTCTTTACAGGAATGGATTGTCAATAAGGCTGAGAAGTGGTTGATTACACCTCTTCATTTTTACCAGAATACAATTACTCTCGCCGCTCAATTTGTCAATTCCAATTGCCTTTAGAGAAGCAATTTATACTTGAAAATATGCGCAATTCAGCCTATAGTTTTATTTGAAGGCAGAAGGACAAAGAACTGAAGAGCAACGTATAATCTTGATACGATATTCATAAATGCGAGTAGCTTTTTGCAAAATTTGAGGGATACTATTTTGTAACTGCACTCGCAACATCTTCTATTCGCATTTCTTGACGTGAGAGAAAAACATGAAAAAACGTAAAACTTTAACTGGTATTTGTTAAGAGTATGTCTCATTATTGTTCCCTTATGTCAAGAGAGCCTATTCCTGAATTTCTGATAGCTCCACCACAATGGCAATCGTTTCCGTTCAAGTGGGTCAGTGTGGCATTCAGTTGGGTTATCAGTTTTTCAATCGCCTACATCAAGAAGTAACAAATAGTGACAGCATAGTATCAAATACTTTGAAAAAAACTTTTTTTACCGATGATAGTTTCTCTGAATCAAATCTATTCAGTACAGCACGTGCTGTACTTGTTGATATGGAACCCAAGGTTGTACAAACCTATGTAGATTTGGCATCACGGAGTAATTCCGCTGCCAGATGCAAGACACAGCACTACACAAAGTTGGAGAAGACATTTGATCAAACTACAGGTTGGAATTACAATCCTGCGTCCATTCTCTTTGACCAGGCTGGATCCGGAAACAATTGGGCATGCGGATATAACATCTACGGGAAAAAACACGAAGATGCTATTCTTCAAAGTATTAACAAACAGCTTGAAATTTGTGATAGCACCGGTGCACTTCTTCTCTTTCAAAGCATGGCAGGTTGATGAAAAATATGTAGAATAAATATCCCACTCTTGGAATGCTGTCTGAAATCGATTTTATGGAGTGTTTTGTTTTAGTTTTTTTAACTAAAAAGCGCATTTTATAATAGCAGATCACTCTCATGAAAAGTGCATCAGAATTACCAAATAGTTTATATACTTTTACTCTCTAGCTTTATAGGAATCATATAATTTTCGTCAGGTGGTACTGGAGCGGGAGTGGGATCCTTTATTTTGCAATGCTTGAAAGACACTCAACCAAAACTACCTCTATACAGCATCTGTGTTTGGCCCTTCTTAGATGGGGAAATAAGCATTCAGAGCTATAATGCAGCACTCTCATTAGATGCGGCGTATCAGTTCTGGTAAGATCAAGGAGTTATAGTTCTGAGTATAGCATTTAGGTTACGCATTGCTTTAACATAACCCCTTACTTGCACTGGAATGAAGTGTGAAATTCAAGTTTTATTGCATTATTTCAGTTTGCTTTTAAAGTGGATGCAAGAAGTTCTACTTACGATTTAGATGCAATTTTGAAAAAATTTGATGAAGTTGGTAATTAACCATGTTATGTACGTAATTTTCTTCATTTTGCAAAACATTTCAGTGATGGGATATTTTTTTTTGAGAATGAACGATTCAAGAACTTATGTAGGCGTCTCGACCGCTCTACAGACCCAACAGTGGAAACAATTAATCGTCAAATGTCTTTGTTTCTGACTGCTTCTACTGCCATTTCTGCTGGAACCATGAATTTTGGTGGTTATATGCGAGATCCTTGGTCGACCATTTTGGATGACCTCTGTAGCCACCCATCTTACAAGCTTCTAACTTCACGCTTCTTACCCCAAATTGCAGAATCTAATCAATCATTCTCTGATGATAGCTACACGAATTTATTGCGTCGATTGCATCGTTTGTTTTTAGCTTCTTCAATTATTGATTTTTCTGCCGCAGAGTATTCCGATTATAAGGAAGATTCCAATGTTATTCCAGGGAGTGATATCAGTTCAATGTATAATCAATTTGTGAACAAGTACGTAAATTCACCTCAACGATCCAATTTTTATTGCTTCTCATTGCAACAAAAACAAAAACTGCTTGAATGTGAGAAAAAAAAGCATACACTAGCACACACTTTATCTCGTCAAGAATCAGAACAAAACGAAAACAAATTTCCCCCCCAATCTATTTGTACAAACGCCACCGCTCGCTTATCTGGTATTGTGTCCTCTCGATACTCTGAGAAAGCCTCCCAACCAAGAAAAACTATTTCTCCACTGAAGCAAAATAGGCTAAGACCACAAAAATCTACCACAATTTCACGGCGAAATTCTCTACAGAATGCTTCCGTTGGTTCAATTTTGTCTATTTATGGAGAAAAGAGCGACGCTGCAATCACGGATTCTTTTAAAGAAGATATCCGTTACTGTGCATGGTGCATTGATCCACTGAAAGTAATTACTATTTTTGCTTCTTGACAATGTATATTTCTAAGGATACTAAGCTTCTTTCACCTTTGGTGTTTTGATGTATATTTGGGATCAATTCGCTATTCCTTTTTTCTATTTTGAATTTTGATGTAGATTCGGAAAGCAACGCATTCTTTTAGTGGGTTACCACAATCTGCCGCAATGATTTCAAATTGTCAGACCCCTTTGTTTGCAATCTCCTCGTACGCTAACATTTTCTTTTGTATTTTTGTACTATTTGTTTTGTTGAATTCTACAGAAATGTTTTAATGTTTTTAAACATGCAGAGTTCTACGTCGTGCAAAACAATTGGCTTTCTATAATGCATACATTCATCAATTTGAACAATATAATGTGCAAAGGGAGGAAATCGTAGCAGCAATTCGAAAGTTACAGCATATTCAGCATTCATATCAATCATTATCACACTTGTAATACTATTGCTTGCCACTTTTCCTGTAAATAATTAAAAATTTTGTATATATACACATCCAATCTGTGCACCACAACATACTGGCAGCAATCGATGTTTTGGTTTTCGTGAATCATATAATAACTGCAGGGTTCGTTTCCTTCTTTTCTTTTTAGACTCACTATAAGCAGTTACTTATTCTTTATACTAATCATTCCCAGTGTTATTAAAACGTTTTTCTATAATGAATTAATAATTGTTGCTTTATATTAGATAGCCACGAAAGGCTTGTATGTTTATCCCCTTGCATATAACTGCACATAACATTTGAGGAGAATAACTAAAAGTTGCTTTAATGATGTGCTAAGGTATGAATACCTCTGTTTCTTCACGTAATCTTTTGCCTCTTTACTAGTACTAGTAAAATCCTTTGTTAACGTCATTACCACAAGCAAATAACTTTCACCTTTAAGGTTAATTGAAAATGAAGAATTGCGCCAGCTGCTGCTGATCCTCATAACCACGTCCGTACTCCGCACTTGTAATAACATAGTAATACGATACAAAGGTGCAAATTTGCATTTCTTTTGCAAAAGTTATACTCTGATGTTCCTTGCTTTTCATCATGCTTTTGCCAATCTACTAGCATCACTTCTGCACTGGTTCGCCATAGTATAGAAACAAGTGCTGTGAAGTAACAAAGTTGAAGTTGGAGATTTCACGCCAACAAGTTAACAAGTAAAACTTTCGGGAAAGGGAAAAAAATTCATATGCTTTGTTCCTAAAGGAATATCCAGTAGATAAGTGAAAAGGTACAGCAATGATCAAACCATCTGATGAATCCATTTACTCAGTGCTTCAATGAATGCGACAGTCTAAGCGTAACTAAAACTTCTTTCTATTACTTTATATACACTAGCTAACGAAGCAAGTTAAGTGTATTTTCATGCTCCGTGAATACCAATCATACCGATGAAAATTGGGGTACATTCATTGTACACTGAAATACTACCAACCCGATGGTGATGTAATTAGTAAAAAAATTACCCTGCTGATATTTGGATGCAGTTTTCAAATTTAAATTCGTTGTTCCGAAAAAAAATTACAAAAAACCATTTAATTTACTATTTCGTTGAATTAATGATATTTTCAATGGAAACGGTGCACTAGAACTGTAATCCGTTTATGCTATGTTATACGACTTTTCAAGCATTAAAATTGATAGTTTTTATGCTTATTGCATTATTTAATGTTTCGTAGGTGGCGAATAAAGTTAGTAGGGTAAGAACAGAAAGCCTTCAATGCATATTCCACTCCAGTAAAGTTGAAATGCGGATGCTACATAACTATTCTGCTCCATCCTAACAGGTAAAGCTTAACTTGCAAGTCATCTGGAAAAAAGGATGCATCCTTAGACGCTTCTCGCATATTCACAGAAGCATTCATGGTCTTATCGACAAATGTCAAAGTTACTCTCAAATCAATTTCTCCTCTTCGTTCCAAACGAAATGTCCCCGAAAATAGCGAGCGCACA
Source organism: Cardiosporidium cionae (assembly GCA_015476325.1). NCBI lineage: Eukaryota > Apicomplexa > Aconoidasida > Nephromycida > Cardiosporidium > Cardiosporidium cionae. Next base: position 10,490 of record JADAQX010000945.1, on the reverse strand, counting down.
CTAGTCAACAACTTGTACGTCCCATGCGTACTCTCAATTTTTCCATCTACAAGACAAAGGGATATGCTAGCTCTACTTAAAAGTACAAGAATCAACTGGCCATGAAAAAATACATTTGAATTTTCCGCAATGTTTCGACATTTACATATATGAAAAAGATAAAACAGCAAAATTACATATTTATACTTAATATGACAGGTTATAAGATGCTACCCAAAATACGTGCAGTCCATTTAGCTTTTGACTTCTGTGGTCTGCATTTCTATATCATTTGATAACTTCATCATGAGTACGATCTGAACTTTTTTTCAGGAAGATATAGTCGCTTATCGCCAAAATTTTATTTTATCACAAAGACACGATTCGCAATAGGAAATTTGCTCTTTGTTGTTATATCATACTCCTACTGGTCACTGTTCTCCCATACCCAACATAATTCATTTTTGGTTTCAATTCCAATAATGAATTTTATCGCCCGATAAGCGTGAAGTATGCAGCTACGTAAAGACTCAATTTGTTGAGAACTCATGGAGGCTCTGGTATTCTCAAATTCTCCCAATATTTTTGAAAGAGTCACAATAAGATGTTTGCAGCTTCTCTCACAAACAATTTTGATATATAGTTGCTGATAAGTATACTCCTTCACAAGTTGATCCCTAAGAGACAAGCAAGAGTAAAAGAATGGGGAAGAAATGTAAAATGGAAGTATTCTTACAGAGCAAAACATGCATTTTATCTTTAAGGTAAGATGAAAAACCTTTCATTGCCAAAATAAACAAATCCTCTCTCATGATTCTTACCTTAAAAATAAAAATATAGGAAGTACTTATTATTACTCGTATTGCTCTGAAACTTAATATATACAACTAGCATATCTTGTGCAACATACGCCAATTTAAACGCAAATGTTAAAGGGTATTCTAACCAATCTTCCTTTCGAAGTTCTTCTTTATCAGAAAATTCTTCTGAAGTATTGAATGGAGTATGAAATAAATTTTCCAGCAATGAAAGGGGTGGTGTAGTTTCAGTTGGATTGGATTTCCCAGATACAATGTCAGGATCCAAATCTTTTGTAAGCAATGACTCATGCATCCTCACGGCATGAGAAAGCAAAAGAGATGAGATTGAAGATAAAGAGGCATCTGTGATTTAATGTTGAATTCAAGTAGAGACAGGCAAGTAAGATATTTTCACACTACCTTGCAAAAATCAATTAAAAAAGTATAACTTTCGGAAAGCATCTCATACACTCAAACTTCTATAAGCCTTCTAGCAGAAGTAGGAAAACAAAAAGGATTTGTCGCTTTGTTTTTAGAAAAAACCCAAGAACTTAAGAGCAACGTTTGCTGAATATATTGGAAAACCCAGTTTTAGATGGTAAAAATCAGGTAAAAACAATTTAATTTATATGATAAAAATTGTACGTCCATTCCTTAAAAACAATATCTATGAAAATAAAATGATGTAAAACAGCGTGGAAATTCTACGAAAACGTGTAACGCATGCAAAGGTATGTGACAAAATCAATGTATTGCTATACCTTGCGATGTATACTGTTTTGGAAGTTTTTCCGTTACGAGAGTGGAATTTTCAACAGCAAGTCGTGATTGTGCAAGCAATTCTTCGTAGTCTTCATAATAATCACCGAAATCAGATGGAAATGAATGTTTGTCCAGTGAGAGTTCCGATAGAGCAGGTTTATCTTGCAACTCTTCAGCAGAGGAAACAAGCTATAACAGAAAAATTAAAGGATAGTTCAAATTTATACACAATTTTTCATAAAGAATACGCACTTCATTAAAACTATATTTGCATTTAAAATAAAATTGTTATCTTGCTGCCAAAACATTTTCACACACACACTTTGAGTATCCTGTTGTTTGAAAATCAGAGAAAGAAGTATTTTATAAATAAAGAACCCTGTTTAACGGAGAGAGTCTTCACTAGCTACTGGAAATTGAAGGATAAATTACACTATAGAAAATGAAAGTACTAATAAAAATTAAACGGAGGGTGTACCTTTCATGAAAAAAGCATTGCTATAAAACAGGTTAGTTAAAACATCTTAAAATCGAAGATGCTTTACTAATAATATATCCTGCCTACTCATTTTTGTTGCCAGTAGTCCAAAGAGAAAATCACTGTGCATTAAATATACTTACCTCAACCAAGCAATTCACACACATCCAAGCCTAATCATGATACTCTATGATGTACAGCCAATTAGCCACGTAAATTACAGAAAATATATCTACATCTAACCTGAATCAGCCATTGTGAGGTCGCCCATATTATGAAAAGTTGTTTTAATTTCTGAATCTCAGGATTCTCATTTTTAACAATCGCAGCATTGGGCATGATTTTTGTTTGTTTCCTTATATGCGTAATAAAGGCTGGAAGATTTAATAGTATTTGGTTGGCTTTAAATAATAATCTACGCAGAAGAATGTACCGAGAAGTAGGGCATGAAGAATTTATGTGAAGATAGTCGGGTGCAGTTTCCAAAAGAAGAGTCTCAAATTCCGCCTTTCTCATATGATAGGTGGCCTAAAAAAAAATTACAGAGATAACCAAAAATAAAATTTACAGAGATTACCAAAAAAATAAAATAAGAGATCACTCAAACTTTATAGCAATGTCAATCAATACACAATCTCATTCATAAATAATAGAAAAATATAAAGGATTCAAACAAGTTTGAGATAAATTCTGGATTTTGTGGCATGCTTAACCAACAGAGACAACATAAATTCACCGCAAAAATACAGAAAAGAGTAAAAACGTAAGGTTTTCATCGTGATTAGGCTTGAAAAAAAAACATTGTTGCACCGCAATGTGTTAATACATAATCACCATCAAAGCATGAGATACTTCTCCTCAAACTATTTGTTAATGAGTACAGTGTATCTCTTACAGCATAATCTGTAATATCTTTTCGATAGTTTAGCGAGCACAAAATAGAGTGGCATACAATGCATCCAAATCAATAAAAAAAAATAAAAAAAATGATGCAAATGGAAATACAATGATGAATATATATAAAATAGCCAAGTAAAGCAATACATTCCTTACAGTAACGGAATTGGAACCTGAAGCTAGCTTTGAAAGGGAAGAAAGATAGGCATTCCGCTTGTTCCTCAAAATTTGCAAGACTTCACCATCGTAACAACGTTTTACTGCGGTATAATTTGCAGCAGGGGTAACCATGGTGTCTGCCTGTAACAAATTCGGTAGTAACGCAGTATCTTTCGCTGCAATTCTATTAAAGAGCGTATGCATATGACTAGAATTCATCCCAAGGCATATTTAACCGAGATTCAGCACTATTTGAATTCTTCTCTTTCATTAAAACGTTTATTGAAATAAAAAAGGGGCATAGCTTTTTACTAGTTTCTTACACCAGAAAAAGCACACAAACGCATTGCTAGAGTTATGCACACAAGATGCATATAAAATTGGACAAAGATGATACTAATTCTTGATTCTCATTTTTTTAAGCAATTGATGGTGTTTCTTCTCAGAGATATTCTCAAACACAAGAGAAAACAAACATGCAAATACCCAATGTGTTCAAAATTTCTTTCCTTTTCCAACACTATTATCCTTCATGAGTTTTTTTCCTACTAAATAGGTCTCAACTATGGTTGGTTACTATCCGAAATCAACGATGCAAAGAGAGATACTACACATCCTCCAATTATTTCTACAATTGCAATCCTTATGGAACTAAAACTTTATCAACGAGACCGAAAGTGAGCATACACCATTTTGGGATAATCTGAAATGGATAGACTAATGCCATACGCACAACAAAAAAAGATGTAGCCCATTTGAATAATACTCACAAACGATTGTTTCACTTGGAAACCCATTCTTAGAGATTCCGTTACGTTCTGAGTGGCAATTGCATGCTTTTCTGAAACAGCATTTTGGACAATTTCCAGGTGCTTATTTGTGCTCCGGAGTAGTTCCTCACATAGTTGGTAGTAGCTCACAAATAAATGAAATGTACTTTCAAGCATTTTTAGCTGTGTTAACAGCTCATCGAGCTGAGTGATTAGTGAAGAAGTACGTGCAGCATACCCCTTGAACTGCTCGCTAGAAAGTTCCATTTTTTATTGAGTACCATTTAGTGTATTGAACCATTTGGTTTCCTTAGTGGAACGATGGAGTTTCATTTTTGAGCACTAATGAATAAACTTGACATCCGATGGTAGCAGCTTCCATGAGTATTTGTATCGCATCACACAGTTTTAGTTTGGTTTGGGGAGGATTCTCCACAACACTTTTACATTGTAATAAAAATCTCTGAAAAATCTAACCAATCGCTCTTCGTAGAAGCCAACAAGATAATTTATTGACAAAGAAACATTGCGAACGTAATTCAATCCCTTTAGACTTTGAATTTCGGAAATGTCACGAGGAATTGCTACTGCCACAAGAATTCCTTGTTTTTATTAGAGAAAGTAGCAATACGCGTAGGGCAAAGGAGAAAGATGTAAGCGATCTAATAGAGTAAATTCAACCTATATTTTAATGATTACAGGGTTACACATGCTATTTTGAAAACATAAAATACACAATTTTTGAAGTTCCTGCTGATACTTTTTGAAAGGCGGAGATTTTGTATAACGTACAAGCGCATTTTATTCAGTTTGTCGCATGCACTGTAGAAATTGGATGCACCTTACTTGAGTCGCAGTGTTAACATGATGCAAGGTCTCTGCCATACTTAAAACTATCTTTTTTTTATGGAGAAGGAAACACTATTGGAATGAAAAAATAATTCAGTTTCTTTTTCAAGAAAATTCATTTTCGAAAATATTCGACACTATTGTATGAGAATGAAGAGGCACCTCTATGCTTTGTGTAAATTATATAGCATAACCCAACTAGGGATATGCGATAATCACAGAATAAATTAAAAATGTCTATGTCATTTACTTTTATACCTATAATTTTTATACCTTGAAGTAATTTCAAATTTTTAGAGAACTATTCACCCATTACTGAACAAATATTTTAAACAAGAAAAAATGCTATACCATCGAAGCTTTGTCTATTTCAAATCAATGGAAGAGTAAAGTGTATTTATTCTTTTCATTTCTTTAGTACATAAACAATGGAGTGTTACGACCGATCGGTTTCTCCACAAACGTGAATAATTTGAGCAAAGATTATGAATTCTGACTCTGAATGAAACACTGCTTTATACAATCTTCTACAAGTTAAATAACACTCTTTTGTTTCCATTGTTTCTTTGGTGAAATGAGTTTTGACAAACATAACACAATCTAAGCAGCATTTTAACGCTTTCACATGGCGTTTAATTACTTTTATTAACTTTGTTGAGAAACTCAATGTATATCCGTTTTTTTGTACCACCCATGAATGATGGATATTGCAATGTAAATAATTCAAGCAATAACAAAATTTGCTTGTGCCCTTTCTTTTATGGTGAAAATCATATTACATAAAATAGAAATTACTTTCTTTCTATATAAATTTTAATTCAATCTTTGAGGTCTTCTACAATATGAAGATGCAAGGTATAAAGTAAAAAAGCTTTTGATAAATGAAATAAGCATGTTTATGAATGTTGTAGATAAGAGTTGCAGGGATAGCGACTTTAAGAAATGCTCGTATTTGCTACATTCCTATCGCTTCTATATCGTGTGGATACAGTACAAGCAGCACAGTATTTCTTTCAGCAATCTTTTTCCGCATGATACAATGATTACGAAAAGTTGCAGACATATTTTTTCGAGATCCTACTTCTGACTTCATATTTTAAGGAAGGAAACATGGTAACCCAACTTTTTAATAAAGCAAATGAAAATAAGAAAGTCTGCAGCCGTAAATAGTACCATAGCACTATTTTCAGTGACAGTTACGCTATTTCATTGCTCAAGGCTCCGGTAGCCTATTAAGAAGAACGAAGATACAACCCGGTAATGTTTTGTGAGAAATGCCCAAACTTTTTTAGAAAATAATTTTATGGTAGTATTCATACTCCACAGTAACGTCTCCTCAATTTTCTTCTTTTTAATCCACTAAATTTATCATTAAGGTTGCGTGTTATTTAGGAGGTGTGTCCAATCCTGGAGCATAGTTCAAAAAATTAAAACATCGGTAGCATTTTAGCCTTACAGCCCACTCGTATCTTAACGTGACCTGAAGTAGACATGAAAATTTCCCTTTTGGTCGTAAACATGCTATTGATAATACAATCTGTGCGCATGGCATCGACTTTCCTAAAAAATTGCACTAAAACCGAAATTGGTAGTTCAAGCCTCTTACAAGCAAATCCCCTAATGCCCCTAGAAATTTAAATTTTCCAACAAAGACCGCCGCAACCAACTAAAAATATTCAGCCGCTGAAGAGCGGAAGGAATAGAGAAGATCAACTGTGAAGAAAGTCAAGTGGCTCTCGTCTTCATCCCTCTTATAGTCTCAGTTTTCAATCGTTGATTTATGTCATTTCTTCAAAATCGCTGAACTTACCCTCTTTCATGTACTGATGTAACATACAATATTATTTCCGCATGTTTAACTGTTTCTCTTCTTACTATTAACTTGTCTATTTCTTATTTGATCATTTCCAGATAAGCTTGTCGTTATCTTCAATTGTGTTATTATCGTTTCATTTTTTTGATACTTTTCTTTCCTTTAGAAGTTAATGTTACAACGTATTCTTAATCTAGGTTTCGAGTATTTGCAAGCAAAAGACTTTTTTCTTGATAACGATAAAACATCATGGCGATTTCGTTTTTTCACATCTTGCCCTGAGTTTTTTTCACTTTTTTTCCTCCCCATAACTCTCTTTTTTATCACGGCCTGTTGTGGCTTTTCTTCTTTCCCACAGGATGGTAGTATAAACATGAAATATTCAATCCCGTGGATGCGATTACTGTGTCTTAATTGGTGTATGCCTGCTTTTTCCCCTCGTAAAGTTGTACTTTTTTATCTGGGTAGTCCAGTAATTTGGTTGTGGACGTTTTTGGTATATTTGTGGATCGCAATTCAATTACAAAATTTTCACTATGTCCGCGCGTGCTTTCGTGGATTCTTCAAATGTGTACTCAGCTTCTCTTCCTCTTGTGTCTTCCTCTGTGACCTCGACTTCAAACGATGCAAGGGCTGCACCGCAGCAGTCTTTCGTATCTAAGAATGTCCATTCCTTTCCACTCTCGGCTAGGGCTATACGATTTTATCAAGCTATCCCTCAAACATTATGCACATCTCAAGTTAGCTCGGATAATTCTTCTTCTCGGTCTCCTTCACGTCCTGATCCATCTGGACATGCCAGTCATAATTTACCATTACCGAAACCCACGCAATGGCTATTCAATCCATGTCATATACCATCTCTCAAGCGGCGCACAATTTGTTCAGTTGGTGCAGGATTGAACAATCCTGGCATTAATATTTGTTTTATGAATGCCACATTGCAGGTAGGATGTAATGAGAACAGGAATTGGCATGCTTCCTAGTACAACCTAATTTTTTTATGAGCAGGAATTCCCACAGATGATTCTGCGTGTCATCCCTTTTGCTTTCTACAAAAGGATATAAAGTCACAGCGTTAGCTTTTTTCTAGAAAAAATGGAATTGCATATTCTCGTATAATACGAACCCCCAGACTCGATATTATGTAGTGTTACTTTTTTGCATTTTCTATTTCTTTTATCTTTTATCCTTAGTGTTCAGCCTTTGAAACTTTACGTAGGTTATCGTCTATTTCTCTACGAAAAATCTTTTTTAGTTGGGATTCTCTTTTTATGGTTGAAGTTTATGTTTTTCTATAATCTCTCAAACTTTGCTGATTATAACTGTATGAAGTAGAATTACATTTATTGTGTATTCAGGCATTGACGTATTCTCCTGGTTTGGGAGATGATATGCTGGAAGGAAAACATGCGTGTGTTTGCCCTCATCGCCCCTTACGAAGTTTCTGTGCTCTCTGTCTTTTTGAAGAACATGTTAAAACTGTAATGTCTCAACGGAAAGGCAGTGCTTCCAATCAAATTTATATGTATGTAAAGCGATTAATTTGGAAACAATATCGAATAGGACGGCAAGAAGATGCGCATGAATTTTTACGATTTTTTATGGATTCCCTTAACAAAGTAAAAAAATTCTAATTTTACCTTTTTTTTTCTTTAATTTTGTAACGTTTTTGTCTCTGCATTTGATATATTTCATAGTATGTGTTGAAATTATTTCAGCCAAAAGTGTGGTATTTTTATATTTTTTTTAAAGAGGAGGGGAGAGGATCTAAACACATTGTTCTTACACAAAATCAAAATCCTTTCTCTTAAAATTTGGATGATTTATTGCCTGTAAAAATTAATTCAATTATCTAATGCATTCTCTGTTAATTTCGTCGTATTTTTACTCTGTTGGAATATCTAATCCCTTCTCTCCTTGCAAGATTTTGCATTCACCTCATTTTTTCTCTATTTATTTTTTTGTCGGAGGGTATCTCTCAATCGAGAAAAGAGGAAATTCTGCATTTTTTTATCACTCTACATATAGAATTGTAACGTTTTCCTCATAAAATTATCTCCTAGAATTAGGATAAATCTTCTATTTTTTTTTTATTATAAAATTCTTATAGGGATGTCTTCCACCAGATATGCAAACGGTAGAGGCACAAAAGCAATTGAAGGAAGTGGATTGGATGACCACATATATTAGTCAACTGTTTGGTGGATGGCTGAAAAGTTCTATCCAATGCAAAGGTTGTGGCTATCGCTCCAATAAATATGAGCCATGCTTAGATTTCCTTATTGAAATTTCAGGTAGAAAACCATTTTTTATATATCTTTAACTGGCTTTTTTTTAGATGGACTTAGAAAAATAAAATATCACATTTTTGGTGTGGGAATTACTTGCACTTTGGTTAATAGGCTGAAACGATAAAAAAATGTTTTTGAATCTTTTCTTTACATTTTCTTTTCATTTGGATGGGTTTTTTATTAAGAGAATGTATACTTTAGAGAAAATGGGGTCCCCTTTTTGTTTAAATATCGATGGAAAAATATAAAAATTTCTTCTTTTTTTGGCTGTTTTTTCATTTTTAATAGTTAGCCTTTCTTACACTGCTTTCCTTCTTATTAGTGTGTCCATCTATTTTTCTCATTTCAATGTTTTCTTCACCTCTATATTTCATTCTTGATCCTCTTTGAATTTTCTTTATTTTCTCTTTATATTTCAATTTTTTTTAGGTGCTTCTTCCGTTGAAAATGCATTTCATCGATTTGTACGGCCAGAAGAACTTTCTGGGAGTAATCGTTATATGTACGTTTTTTTCATATTTTTTTTGAAAAATCTGTTGAAACACAAGAGAGAACAGCAGAGAGAAGATTAAGGAGAACTGTGTATTTGATGTAGATGTTATCCAGGAAAAAATTTTTTTAAATAGTATTCAATAGGAGAAATTTGGGATGAGAGACATAGAGAATAATTAAAATGATCTAATTTATAATTATCACATATTATTTTTGATTTTACTCTTTAAATTTTTTTTTTAGGTGTCCTGTATGCCATACAAAACAAGATGCAATCAAACGATTAGTTATTCATCGAGCACCACGTCTCCTTACTATTCCTCTAAAAAGGTGAGAATATTGTACTGAAAGATAAATAAAATGTTTTTATGTTTCCTTTCCTTTTTTTTTTAATAAAAATTTCCTCTATTTTACCTCATCCTCTTTTTCCTATCTTTTTTGTTTTCTTTTTTTTCCTACCTTCTCTTTTCTTCGCCCTTTTTTCTTCCATCCACTTCTTGCCCTTCTTTTTTTTTTCTCCCACTTCTTTTTTGTTTTTTAGTTTCTCTGTACATTGTATTCGTTTACGCTCTTCACCCTCTTTTTGAGAGAAGAGATGCTTATTTTTGTATAAAACGCAGAGACAAAATGTAGATTTTTTTAATACTCTATTTATTTCTTGTCAGATTTGGCTTTACATTTGGATTTAATGCTGTCAAGAATACTAAAGCAGTTCATTTTCCTGCAGTTTTGGATATGGAGGCTTTTATTCATCCTATTCAACGAGAAAAGAGTAAATTGGGTTTCTATACATATGATTTATGGGCTGTGGTTTGCCATTTGGGAAATTCTTTGCGATCTGGCCATTATATTACGTATGCTAAAACGTCGAGTGGAACATGGTATTGTTTTGATGATGAACGTGTAACACCGGTAAGAAAATTTAGATATGAATACTTCTTTTAGTTTTTTCATTTCTATTTTTGTAGACTTTTCTAATCCTTTCTTTAATGTTTTTGCTTTCTTTTCTTCTAATCTTTCTCTCATACAGTTGTCTCCATCTTCTCTCACCCAACACTCCCGCTTCTCCTCATCTATCACGTCTTTATGCTTTCGTCTTTATGCTTTATTTTCTCTTTTTCTTTTTTTTTGGCACCTAATTCTTTTTTTCTCTTTTTCTCTTTTTTTTTGCACCTTTTTTTCTTTCTAATTTTTTTT
>JADAQX010000944.1:0-18477 GCA_015476325.1 Cardiosporidium cionae | reverse complement strand
CGGGAATCAAATCCCCCGCAAATTTACTCCTCCTACTTCAAGTTCCAAAAAAAGAAAGAAGAAGTTGAGGTACGCCGCCGGGGGCACACGGGAGTATACGGCCGTATTGCGCCTTTGGGCGTCAAAAATACGTCGGGGCGCACGGACTCAGTAAAACGACGCCTAATTGCGCCCCAAACCCCTTTAAGGTTCCTAAAGGCGCCAGGGCCAAGAATACGCCCAACTAGGGCCAAAATTTGTCGAATCAGACAAATAAAATGATTGGTTAAAAAAGAGCCTGGAGTGCTTCTATGCAATTATAAATTTGCTTTTTATATACACGGGATATTCCCCCGTATATCCTACAACTTAAAATTTTGAATTTGATGCGATTTTAAGAAGTTTAGATGATGTCAAAACATTAGGCTACGCAAGTTAACTTGCTTGATTCCTAGATTTGAAACTTTAATAACTTTGCTTCTAGGAAGACTTAGAAGCTCAAATTAAACCCAAACAAATCAGTACAACATGCTGAGTCAATCTATAACAATAATTTTTGCAGGGCTTCGCTTCATTAGAGGTGAATTAAATTTTATTTAGCCAGCAAAAGCTAGCAATTGATAAAGCCCTACAGGCCTATTATGCTACATAGGTTAATTAAGCTAACGCCCAATCGAGCCCTGCAATTATTCAATGTATTGCGGAGCGATACTAATAAAATATATATAGATAATAAGGCTTGTTTGCTGTATGCAAGCATGAAACAATCAACCCCTTCAGACACCGTTATCGAGTCTGAAGGTAGCTTAATAAAACTTACCTTTAACCTGCCAAAAGCAAGTAATCACAAGCCTCTGCTTGCGTCAGTTAATTAACTACTATGTTAGGTAGACGTTTTCGTATCATTGTTTTTTCGAAAAATTTGGTGAAATTTTTGTTAAGGTTTTTATTCGTTTTCGGATGATTTTTCCCCATCTTTTCTTAGCTAATAAACAGTGAAAACAATATTTTATGTATTCTGCTGAAGGGTCTAAACACTCTAAATATTCTTCTTCATCACTGCGTTGTTACAATCGTCCTAATTAAAGCTTACAAGTCAACTCATTCTAATCTTTTTTCTAGATTAAAGGTGTCTGCGGAGTGTCTAGTGTCAGAGTATAGGGATTTATCAGGGATTACTTGTGTAAAGTGAGTTTTCGCAGACCACGTTCTGCCAATCGATTTATGACGACTACGGCTAGAGTGGTGAACTTGTGGTGTTGAATCCGCTATAAAGTTATTGTTTAAGTAATTATGACTATTTCATGTGATAGTTTTAGAGAAATGTTCATATCTAGTTAGAATACTGCTTAACTTAATCATAAATACATGAGCCCTAATCTCAACAACTTTTAATACGTATAAGAAGAAAAGGAATAATAACAAAAAGTCAACGAAAAAAAGTAGTCGACCCTCCACCTAACTCTCGTTTCCCTCATCTGCTTGTCACTATGCGTTCTGTATTAGTTACGTTAGGTAACGTTCCATTGCAATGTTATGTCGCGGGTGCTAAGGGGAATTGTATGGGCGTGCTGTCGTGGTAGCAGCTCGGGAAAGAAATAATCGCATATGAGACAAAGGTAGGAAGGGTAAATAAAAAGAAATAGGCAAAATTAAACAAGCGCTAGGAGAAATGTCGCACTATGTAACGGTGCGATTTCTTACCGAACCTAATTTCAACTTTTATGTCGATCTTAAGTAGCAGTAATATTTTATAGTAGTAATATCGTAATTGTCTTTTATTAGTTAAACTTAGCAATAAAAACTGGAAAAGGGAAGTTTACAATATAAGCGAAACGGTTAAGGCTGTACTTGAATGCATGCGGGTACTGCCTATATCGTAAGAAGCCTCCCAGTAAGAGTGATTGGATAGACGTAAAAGAATGGGAGGGAGCGCGATCAGAATTGATCCTTCGGTTTTTTTCTTTTAGTAACGATGCCGTGGGACGGGATTTTCTCTATGGTTATCTCTCTTTCGTATTGTTGGTTATCTTTCCTTTCCCTCCCGTTGTTGCTAACGAATTGTGAGAATAAGATGAAGGGAGCTTTTCTTAGTTCAGTCGTAGAGTGACGAGTAGCTTCATCTTTGTGTTGTATTCTTCTTGACGATATTTTATTTCCTATTAGTAATGTGTGAAGTTATAAAGTTTACGTAAGTTGAGATCTTTCCTTCCCTCCCCCGTAGCAGATGTAGAATGAAGATGTTCTAGTATATACGATTCGCGTGAACGATAATAATAAGTAGCTGATTAAAGTGTAGTGGAGGTGCGAACCCTCCATAGTATGTATATATCACGAAAGATATGAATGATGCATACAGTAGTGACTAATTAATTCGGGAGCTTTGTCATATCCCTGTGTCACGAGTTTATGTAACAATAGAGTAACTTACGTCTCTAGAAAAGCCAAGCTAGCTAAGCTTGGAAGTAATCTATTCCCCTCTCTCTAATTTGAAGGGAGTGTTTTAAGGTAGGAATAGCGTTTTATCTAAACGGAGCTACAGCAAGTCGTATGTTATGCATATTCTTAGAACGAAATAACTCTAACTCAGTAAACATCTAAATAGTATTGTGTAGCCGGGGTCGATATAAAATGCGACTGGCAAATCTCGACTTCCAAAAGTTAGCGAGATTACACACTACGATAAGATAACCGTACAGAAATAATGCCTGTGTTACAACTTGGGTCTTTTCTAGTTAAATAAGATACTTATGTGCTGCTTTAAAATCGGTACCGCGGGTCTTTACAATTATCTCTCAACGTTACTTTCTTGTCAAATAATTTAAATTGTAATTAATGAATATCATTATTCATTAATTGTTTTAGCGTAATTAATTCTCACTTCGATTGTAAATTAATACTTAATTGAAGCTAGGGTCCCCCTAATTGATTATGTTCTTTCGAATAAGTACATATGTATAACAGAAAAATTAATTCTGACAGAAGTTTATGATTTGAATGTAAGTGTCGAGAACTCAGATCACCAAAGTGGAAAGGTAATATAGATTAATTAATGATTCATGAAAAATTAGTCCGCAACTTCAGATAAGTATGATTATAATATAGGTCTACTAAGTTTACACTGTACTAATAATCAACTCTCGGTAAGTTGCTTTGACTCTGACTTCCTAACTATATCAATTAATCTTCCCTCTTCATCATCTTTGTTATGCCCCAGACTTGATAAGTTGAAACACGATTAAATCGCCCTCGAGCGAATGTTTGACAAAAGGTTATATTACACGAGTATGAATTTGCTTTGCAAAAAAGATTGAATAAATATTAGGAGCTCCGCCTACGCTCTCTAATCGTGAAAGCCAACCACACTTGAAAAACTCACACACAATGTCGAAAGTAAGGATCGAATGGATCGTATAGGTTGAGCAATTAAGTGCAATAATCAATAACCGATAATCAATAGATAATCTTTAATAATTAATAATAATCTAAAGAGTAATTCTCCCTCTCAACTTACTCATGTTTTTTAAGTCTATTGTGCTTTCCCCGTTCGGTATTCATAGGTCTCTGACGCTAGGCATCGGGGCACATCAATCTTCATTTATTGACATTTTATAAAAGTAATGCAAGTTTACCAACACATTAAGTAATTGTTACGAATGTATCAATAACATCTTCGGTTCAACATAAGTTCATGATAATTTATCTTTATGGGTCAAATTGCCTCAATTGGTTTGTAGACACTCACTCAATTTGTAGTGGAATGACATGCCAGGTCACCACAGTAGGTGAGGTTGTTGTGCTGTAATCCGTAGCGTAGAGTCTTGTTGTTAATTTGAGGGAGGAGATAGATTGTGAGACTTTGTGTTATCACACAAAGACTCTATTACTTCTAGTAGGAATCAACTAAAACTCACTTAGAATTGGGCGGGGTTTTTGTGTTGCAATGCGTAGCGTAGAGTCTTGTTGTTAAGTGGAGGGAGGAAGAAAAAGAATTAATGGATAACGGAGGCTTACGTAAATGTGAAACCTATATATTTTCTACGGAGTCGCTTATGAATGTACTAACTAGAATAATATGAAACGATAAACTTAATATCGTAGAAGTAGAATACGAACAATATTTTATACTACTATTTGCAAACAAGAGAATGTCGCTTTATACTTATCGGACAAAGTCTACTGTCTCAACTATTACCTAAGATCAAACCTAACAACTGATTGATCAAACTTATTTTAAGTATCGTTCAAACCAAAATTGATACTACCAAAGATAACATGAAACTAATCTAATCTACTTGAATCTAAAACAAAATATATGAATATATAAATGTATAAACCTACAACATACCTAATGTTCAGAACAACCTAGGAATTTACCAAAAGAAGACTACCTAATCTAAAAACTACTGTAAGAAGAATTACGTAAAGGATACTACTGTATAATATTACTACTCTCAAACATACTAACTGCATCCGTACTATTTGTAACACTAAGTGGTTAACAATCATTACATTGGGGGTAATTGATTAGTACTTATTGCCTTCGTCCGTATTCGCGTGCACTCAAATACAGATTCTTCATTAAGTCAAACATATCCCATTTTTAACAAATATCTATTTACATTCAAAATATCCTAATTATAGATCATAAATTACTCCAATTACACTTGTTACAGCCTTAGCCGTTTAGCTTATTTTACTGTAGAATTCCATCTCCCTATTTTATTGCTACGTTTTACTAGTAAAAGACAATCACAATCCTACTGCTACTTAAGATCTTCCTCGTGCCATGGAAGTTGAGATTTGGTAAAGCATTCGTCTCGTTACAAACGAAACAGCAATTTTCTCCAACAATCTTGTATAAGTGCTCCGGCTAGACTTACAGAAATTTGATGCTATTGTGGAAGTATCTCACTTTTGCGCATTCTGGTATGTAGGTGTGTTTTTGCGCAAAGAATTTAACTATTATGAAGTTGCAACACGAGTGTATAGTAAGGTTTGCAATTGCATTCAATCTATAGTATTCTTCTATGCAGATCTGCATAGAAGAATTATAGGTGTTTCTACATCCTATGAAAGCTTAAAAAGTTGCTTAAATGTTACTATTTAGTACGTTTTGTTGATTGAACTGCACGCAGCTGCCAGTTTTGTAATGTCCATATGTAATTACTACGAATTTACCAATGAAATTGCATCTACGTGAATTGCATTTTTGTTCATGACTGAAATTTCAGAATTGAAAGACTAATAAAAAAGAAGCAAAAACTTAAATACATTTATCTCAGTAAATTTAATCCAGTTTTCTAGAAAAAATTTCAAGATTTTGACGAGTTTTTCTGCAAAAAACTTCTAATAACCTC
The DNA here is from genome assembly GCA_015476325.1 of Cardiosporidium cionae. NCBI lineage: Eukaryota > Apicomplexa > Aconoidasida > Nephromycida > Cardiosporidium > Cardiosporidium cionae. The sequence continues at coordinate 13,138 of JADAQX010000944.1, read as the reverse complement.
CGCCGTTTTGATCATTTTTCACGAACATAAAAATTCGACATTATAGAGTGGAACACTTAAAAAGAGAATATATTAAACGCAGTCGTATATTGACTATGTCAGTTCACAAATCAATGGAATATATTCACAAAATTCATAAACATATATGGAGTGACCTGCCTACCCTGTGAAGCGTATGCAAGATTATGCTTTGGTATAGTGAACATGATTTCACAAAATCATTCGCAGGATGGAGGACAATGCTGCAGGCAGCACGAAATATAAGAAGAGCAAGCATTGGCTAGGCTTACCCTGCGAAAATGTCTGCTCTTACCTACCATCCAAAAAATATCTGCATGAATGCTGAAAAATATCTGCATTGTCCAGAATAAGTCTTGCAAGTCATCGCTTGGCTTGTTACCATTAGAAAGTTGATAGCGCAACAGCTTAATCTTTTTGAAGCACTGTGGGAGTGTCAAGAGAGTCACAGTTTTGCTTTTTGAAGTGCTTGTAAGATCATTCGGCTGCCTATCCGCACCTACTTGAATCTCAAATTTATCACTGATAATTCGACCGCAAGACGAACATACCAATCCCAAAATGTGGGGTAGAGCAAAGTGCGCAAAAAAATCCCAAAGAGAAAAGGAAGCTTTGCAAAAGCAGCATTGCTGCGTAAAGTGCATGCCACCAGGCAGAAGGGCAAAAAATTGAATGTAATCATTTTTACTTTTGAATAAACGAATTCGCTCATTTAAAGATTGCTCAGTGGGCCGTAAGGTGTAAGCGACGGGTTCATACATGCAAGCTCCCCCCTCCTCTCTGTATTTCTTAGTAAATGACTGATTCTCTGTAGAAGGGCCTGAATGCATTAGTTGAAACGAAGAATGGATAATGGCGTGCGCATTATGTAAATCAGCTAAGTCAAGCATCTCGCGTTTGTATTCCTTGTTGTTTTCATCGTGATTTCTGCGGTCGCTGCATGGGTTGCACCTGAATTTCATACTGGAAATCTTGCATGTTGATTTTTTTTTTTGGGAAGAATATGTGCTTTGCATTATACAGCATTTAATACTATATGCCAATTTTTTCTGGATATGAACTAATGCTTGAAATAGGATTACAAAGGTTGAATAAGGGAATAGATTCTTTGCTAGACAGTTGCAAAACGTCTGAAACATGCGGCAGTGATTTCCTGGTACAGCACGCTTATCCTGAAGCACTAATCGTTGTATCGCAAAAAGTTCCTTGTATTCGTTTTGACTTACTGGCTTTGTGTATTTCCCTGTTTGTTGCATTGGTGGGAGCGATATTAAAAAACTTTTCTTACTGAATGTATCCACGATTCGATAATCACTATTTGCTGTAGGGCAGCGGCTTAATACGGTGCAGACAACCTGATAACTTTCAATAAAGCTGCGGTATAAGAAGCGTTGACATTCTCTACGTCCCCGTCCTTTTTCACACGCTTCCATAAACTGTTGAGGTGCTGTTGCAGAATCGACATAATGTTGCTCAATAAAGCGCTCCCAGCAATTCGTCTTGAAAATTTGTTTCAAAAACTCCGTTTCAAAATCCAAATCACTGCCACCATGGTACACTCAACAGTATGTAAAAATTTTGTTCCCGTCTTATCCTCGTCCAAACTATTTTAAAGCAAAATACTTATTGAATCTTGCAGATGTAGATTACCTGCCTATTTCTTTTCGTTTGCCCAGGAATTGTAAAGCCGCGACAATATCAAACGTAGGGACGTCATTTCTCTTCTTGTTTCTTCCTCTGTAGCGCAGCTCGTCTGATTGCCTTTTGAGAAACTCTCTAGTTATCGCCGCAGAAAATTTACAACATTTTAGTAATGAATTATGTTTACAGAATCAACCACGATGATAACTTCATATTTTTCTTTGTAATCACCTGGAGAAACTTTGTGTACCTGTAAAAGTCAAACAAAGAGACAAAGCCACTGAGAAGCACAACGCGACTACATATTTGTACTTGTATCTCGGGAGCTTCAGTAGCGAGTAAAGGGAAATCTGTAAAGAGGTTGTATTCTCCTGCAAAAAGCATGCTTGCTATGCGTAGTTTTCCAGTAACTCATACATGATTACAGATCTCTTTAAGGTGTGGTTTAATCTAAACTTACTGAAAGTAGACACTTTGTTAATCCCTTCTAAAACTCCGGAGCGAGCTACTTTGAAGCAGGAATGCAATTGAGTTTCAATGTCTGCAGACATGGGATGTTGTTTTGTATAAATTGCTTTTGAAGACCTATCGAATTCATCTTTTATGTACATCGTGTTTGTGTTCAAGTCTACGACAACGACATCATCCCCAATTTCTTCCCAACAAGTAGAAATCGTAGAAATCTGTTAATATTAAATGGTAAGGGACTTGAAACGGAAACGCGCACAAAATTTATAAAATTGCCTGCTTACCTCTCCTTCCATTCCACACAAAAAAGGAGTAACACTGCCTAATATACCAGTTTTGCTTTTGGGAAGGATTGGGATGACTGTATGCACCCATTCGAATGGTAGAATCAAAGTGAGGAGAACTTGTACCGCGTTGGTTAAAAAATCAATTTTTTTACTCAAAAGCAGAATTTTTCCTTCCAGTAAAACAAGACACTGTAAGTTGAGGAAAGTTGCTACGTTGAGAGAAGCAAAAACAGGAAAAAAATTGTAGTCACATCTCCTAAATAGCGACTTTGAAGCGAAGTCACCTGGTACTTCAATAATCTTGTTCCACAGTGGGATGCTTAAAAGTGCATTTGTCTCAATTTTTTGCGGAAACTGAAATGAGAAGCTGCCCAACAACTGCTTACAAACAGGGCCAATCTTCGTGATCTTTTTTTTTCGTAAATGTAGGAGAAGTCTATCCACATAACTAGTAAGAAAGCTACGAAGTGCGTTAAACAACGGATATTGTGATAAAATGCAAAAGAATATAGGAGCAATTAGCACGAAAAGCTGCACTCCTTTATCCGTAACTCTATCTGGGGATGTAAGCAATTCTACAACGCCCGCATTTGGGTTAACCCCAAGATAGAAATGCTCTGACAATTGCATAATTGAAAGGTATTGCCTTGGAGGGCCACCGAAAGCGGTCGTAAAAAATTGCTTGCGTGATTTTTTAAGCAAGTGAGACGATTGAATACGAAGACGCTCGCAAGTTAAGTAGAATTCCTGAATTGGAAAGAAGGCTTTTATAGTAGAAAGGATTAAGTTCAATTGAACACCGTTTAAACTTCCAAGCAAAGTATACTCTTTTACTTCGACATTCATTAGTTCAACATTGTAAACTGATTTAATTGTCTGAAGGAGGGATGTATCTTGTTGGCTCGATTTTTTCTGAGTGCGTTGTTGTAGCAATATGTGACAAATGCGCTCATTGATTTGATTGATCCTGCCAACCGTTACCCCCATTACAGAGAACAGGCTAGCGAATGTTGCGGTGTCGTGATCCCTTTCGAATTCCACTGCCATTTTTCATAATTTTGTCCTAAATGTATTATTGTGGGAAGATGCAAATTTCAGTCCTTTTTTGAAGATATTGCAGGAAGTAATCTACATTAGATGAAATATGTGTTAATAATGACTACAGAGTTTAAGAAAATTGTTCCACTTTCGAAATAATCGAATCGAAGATACTGTCAGTTGCGTGCTTTTATTTTGGGAAAAAGGCAGAGAAAAAATGGCACCAGTTTTATCAATTGCAAGTTTAAAAATAAGCTTTAGATTTGTGGATAATTTATTTTTTCGCAACGGAAATGAGTGACTAAAACAAACTGCTCTGCATTGTAAGATAAAAACGCAATGTTACCATTGTTTGGTTCGAGTTGCATGCATGTACGTACGTCACTGGTGACGACATTGGAAACCAATTCAAAGATAGTTACCTACCTTTGTTATCATTTCTTTAACTTCTCTTTAGAAGTCGTTTCTTAGGACAAGCTTATTTTGCTTTTTCTTCACATAGGTACCATTGTTACTTGATTTTAAAAATGAAACCGTTTTTTTGCCTCTTTATTGGAGTACTTGGAGTTATGTCTATAGATTGCGCTACACATAAATTTACAAATACTTCATCAGCATATCCAGTATTCTTACAGTTGCTAAGCAGAAACATAAAGCCCATAGGCGAATCATTGAAGGTGGTGGCTTTATTGATCATGAATGGCACTAATATTCAACTAGAAGAACGTACTTTTGCTTCTCCAGAACTTAAATAGGTTATTCAAAGAATCAAATGAGGGGACTGGCCCAAAAGAGGCTAATAAAGCTAAAGAAGCTGTCTGTTCTCCCTACGAATTGTTATACCACAGTTTCTAATAATTGATATTCTGTTACAGCATTCCATGACCTCACCATCATTGTCGGAAACTTTTGAAAAAGTGATTCAAGATGCTACTCAAAAAGTGAGAACAATTAGCGATGAAATTCGTCTCACGCCGACATACGATGTAAATAATTCATACAGGCAGAGAAAGCAGCAATCGCTGAAACTAAGGAATACGATGCACAAAACGAGCTCAGGAATGGTTTGAGAATCTCCGGTGCAGATTTAATCGTACCAAATAACTTCTTTTAGCCATTTTTCCACTTGCAATGGAGAGAATACAAAAATTCTGGCTCATTGGTCAATGCCGGTTTGATTTCAATAAGTTATCTGACTAACTGTATCAATATGTTAGCATCGCTTTTTAGCCGAAATTATACTACTCGCTGCCCAAAGAGTACAGTTGATTTACGGGAATTCACCTTTGATTAAAAACATCCCGAAATCAGATTGGCAGCTCCAAAACGATTCGAACTTATGTTATCCACCAGAGTCTTACACTGAAACGTACATGCTACTCGAAGTTTGTTTCATACATTTATGAGAGAATTTTTTATCAGATGCCGCCCTTCGTACTTACAATACGCCACTGCGAATAAAAAAGAAGATTTCGCTTGGAGGTAAGAAAAGAGCATGTATTTTGCAATAACGCGTCTCAGGTTCACATTTTGCCTTTGACGTAGATGCGGAGCGCAATGGGATTGCATGAACGGTGAGTTTGGTACGACCTAACCCTTTCTTAAATTGCGAATGCATCCAGAAAAACTCAGACCCACCATACAACTTTACTACCACGTGTCCGTGGTCCTGGGTAAAGTTAGGTAAAACTAGAACTAAAGTTCCATTTGCATTTTCATCGCGTATAAAAAAATAATAGGGGAAAACATATGCATTGCACCTCCAGTAACTAATTAAAAAAAATACGTTATCGATACGTAAATCAATATCACTCTAATAGGAGTACGAAGGTTGCTGCAGCCCAGCAATGAGCTTTGCTGGCTATACCAGCCACATGAAAACAATATGGGCCTCATTATGTAAGTTAAATAAATACAGAAAGTAAGACAAAAGGTCTGTACATAAATATCGCAGGTGACGCAGCATGGCCAAAAATTCAGTTACAAGAAAAACTAGCAAAGAGCATTTCCGAACAAGGCAACTATACAATTAGTGGTCCTGTGAATGAATATGGGTCAGTTTCAAGTATAACTACAAAAAATACTTAGAATACACCAGTCAAAGCCAAAATTCGTAATTTGATGCGCTTAAAAATTTGTAATACTAAACCTATCCGGAACCGTTAAACTAAGTCAACTTAGTCCCTTGTTCTGTCGCTGACAAAATAAAACGAAAGTTAGAATACAATTTGTCTAAAAACATCTTGGAAAGCACAACGAAGCATTTGTTCGTCTTAGTAAATTTAGTAAAACTAATTGTAACACTTTATGCTTACCATCATTGACATCATAAAACTTTGCATCGTCATCTGCTGCCTCGGTAGGATGAATGATTGTATGAAAGATCGATGAAGAACAGTTGCTCAACACCTCAGATAAGTTCACACTATCCCCAAAAGAGTCAATATCAGGAAGTGAATCTGGCCGAGGTGGTAAAGCATTGTTTATGTCTTGTGCCTCTCGCTCAACACCAGATATTGAAAGCGGTCGCTAACAAAAAAAAATTGCATAAAATAAAAACGAAACTTCCATCCGCCATAAACAATATAAGAGTACCTTCCCTAAAGCATTTTTTGATTGCCTTCCTAATTTCAAAACTATTTTTCGTTGTTCCATTTTTGAAGTGTGCTCCTCCAAGTTAAGTACCTTGGGGTTTGCGCTATCATTCTCCGTACCCGGTATACAACCACTGGGGCATCGGCAGAATCCACCCAAAAAACTAGGAACATTCTGAAAAGAAACTGTATAGATAGAAAGAAAAAACCAAAAAATGAAATTAAAGTAATTTAGCATACATTGGGATCTATGATAGCGGTGACAAAATCGCTCAAGCCATTAGGTGAAGTTCCTTGATTTTTGCAGATCCATATCTTTTCCATTGCTCTACGACTAACACCGAATTTCTTCACCATGTCTATAACAAGTCGGAGAAGAGGCGGAGCATTTAACAGTATCTGTAGTAGGGGTGTAAAATTTGTATTCAATCAAAGCAAAAAGAAGGCAATGGCAAATGATTATGAAATGAGGTTTTGTACCGTTTTTGCAACGAGCTGAGGGTGAAGAAATTCAGCAACCTGCGAAGACGTACTAAAAGCTTTCAGGAATATTCTGTCAAACGTTTTTGTTGACAATCCTCTTAAATCTATTAAACGAAAGGTCTTATGAAACCAGCCGGTCTTCCGAGTTAATCGATCACAGGCCCAGAATTCGACTTCGTTAGAAAATAGGACATAGTCACACAAAATCTCGACCGGAATCATCTGGCTCAAGGCTGAAAAATTGCAACAACTTATTCTAACTATTACGACAGGTTGTCCATTGCGGGTGGTTTTATGCCCCCATGCAACTAAGAAGTCACGAATTGTGGACAGATATGGCTGCATATGTCCGGGAAACTCCACATTAGCATTGCTATGATCAGCACTCATAGCTTTCTGAAATGAATTGCATAAATAAACAGTGTTGAAAACGTTACTAAACAAGGCACTATTCGCACATAAGCGAAGCAATGGCAATAAAAGAATACCTTAACGAAGTCACTGTTTTTCTTCCGCCATTCCAATGCTTTTCCAACAGCTTCACCTAAGACCAAAGTATAAAAAAAAACATGTGTGAACAAAAATGTGAAGTTGCCCAAATGATCTATCAAATCGAATTGAAAGTTAACACATCCTAAATATTTCTATGGTTAGGTGAAGCAAAAGGAATCTCCTCAACGGGTTGCACTTCTGAGGAGGGAGCACTCTAGTGTTATTACACGGAAATCGTCAGGAAGTGTAGCATGACTGATTAAGAATAGACATGCAATTAGCTATGCAGAGAAGACGGACTTGATTTTTGCACATCACCCCTGTACGAAAGAATGTATCGCAATAGAAAACAATTGTCGGATAGTTGAAAATTGTTTATTTTTTCAAGCGTTTTCCCGACGCATCGACGTAATGATGCTATTTCTTCCTTTTTTTCTTTAAGTAAAGTTTGAAGCAGCGGCATTTCGATACTTGGACCAGTTGCAGAGGACGTAGAATTGCTACAGTCTTCTTGTGTCCACATTTTGTGTGAGCATAGCACTAGCGAAAGAGTTGTGCTAAGCGGAAAATACAAAAGAAAAGGAGAATTTATTCTTTAAAAAGAATAACCTTGTTAGTTTTTAAGGAACCCATATATTATACAGAAAAAATGCAAATAAATCATTTGAGAAGTCGCATGCAAATGATATAAAACTCGATTCCAGATGGTGTAAACAATGTCTTCCACTAAACCTCTGTTGTCATCCACAAAGTGATACTTGCGTAAAAATGGTAACGGAAGGGCACACGTCAGTAGAGGAAAGATTAGCAAACTTTTGTAGCACGCATTTAGCACATACTAGCAGGCGTGAAATTTTTTTACCACAAAGTGTTACCTAATATTTCGGCGGGAATACATCGATAGAGTACCGCTACGAATAAGAGTTTAGACCAATAAATCCCCAAATAGCTCAAATTCTTTTCTGTGAAAGAATTGAGAATTTCTTAAAGTTTTCTATCCTTACCTCATCCCGAAGAGAGAAATTTCAGAATATTTCCTGGATAAATTTTTGAGTATAAATGCTAATGCATTACTTCTTGCTATTTTTACGTAACTGGATTTCCGCTCATTCGTCATGGAAATGTTTCGAAAGTTATATTTTCGTCGTTACTTTTCTCCCATCGTATACTTGTATTCAAGGGGTATTGCAGTCGTGAAGCATCGCAAATCCAAAATAATTATGTAGGAAATGATGTTTTGTCAATCAGATTCTGCATACAACTATTACTTCCTTCAGATTAAAATACCATCGTTTCGTATTTTTTCTATAAAGTACTCTTTACTTACCTACAAGTAAATTATGCACTAGCTCGTCAAAGATAAAAAGACAATTTTTACAACGCTCAGAATAAGTCAGACAATTGACAGCATTCAAACTCTCCACTATTACATGTTCATAACAAAACATATGAAGCTGTTGGAAAATGGCCATCGATTGGATAATTGTATAATCTTGATTGCGAGTTGTTGTAGGTTTTTGACTGGAGATTTGCCAATGGATATTTGTAACAAATGTAATTGGAGTTTGTTACAATATTAATACTCCAGCTACAAATACTATTGAGCGAACAGTTGGAGAATTTGAATTCATATTTTAGTCAACCTGTGATAATGCTGCCTCGAATCAGTTTCCTAACTTAGCATACACGCGAATATTTAGACCTATGAACGACGTAACACGACGTCAGAATTATCTACGACCACCGACCTTCTCCGACCAGATTCACTAAAATGTAACTCGCGAAAGAGGAAAGAAGAAAGGACAACTGACTTTTTAGTTTTCGTTCTAATGATTTTTCAACTAAGTTGTTGTAGTTTTCATATCGTTTATCAGCCAACCTTTTCGGTAACTTTATAAACGATTGAGCGCGCGAGCGATTCTCTTCTTACATTCATTGAATTATGATTCCGCGATTTGCAAAGTAGCGTTGAATGATTTGATTAGGATTGCATGATTTACAAAGTAGCGTAGAATGATTTGATTATGACTCCGTGATTTACAAAGTAGCGTAGAATAATTTAGCTGGCTCATGATTATTTAAACTAGCGTAGTAAGGAATAAGCTTCGTTAGTATAGCTCCAATTTTGTTCTTCTCAATAACTAAGAAATATCACATAAGTTTCTATGTTCCCACACAACACAAAAATATATAGCCGAAGTCGATGCATCGACTGGCGGAACGTGAAGAAAAGAACTATCTACCCACCACGAAAATACCACGTTCACACAACCATTGTTGTTTATAACGCATGGGTATAGTTGTGAAAACAATGTATCTCACAGGGTTCATTCGTTACCTTAAATCCTAATTAAGCTGGCCTTAGAGGAAGAATAAGAGCGAATACTAGAGCTGTAAAATTTTTCAACCTCATGAATTATCTTGTTAGACTTTTTGTAACTTAAGGATATCAATTATCCCGATACACTATCGGACATATATTCTCACCGCCTCTAGCGTTAATGATTGAACAGGTAAGATCTGATTTCTACAACTCACAAGTTACTAAAATGCGTTTTGCTACACTCTTTCAACAATTACATATTGTGGAGAGCTCGCATCACCAACTCTGCATTTATTTGTTGTCACATCCGGAAGCTAACACGGATCCACAAACCATATTGCTCGAAAGCAAACTTAAGACTAGTAAACCTAAGATAAGTCAATTTTAGGAAGTTAGCGCTGAAATCAATTTATGAGAAAGTAAAATAACTCTATATTTTGTATTAAGCTCCACCAACGCTCCTTACTCGTAAAAGTCTACCGCAAATCACTACACCGAAGAAGCAGAACGTTTCACACACATCGTGAGAACGTAGGTTTTCGTGGACCATGTTCTGCCAATCGATTTATGACGACTACGGTTAGAGTGGTGAACTTGTGGTGTTGAATCCGCTATAAAGTTGTTGCTTAAGTAATTATGACTATTCATGTGATAGTTTTAGAGGAATGTTCATATCTAGTTAGAATACTGCTTAACTTAATCATAAATACGTGAGCCCTAATCTCAACGACTTTTAATACGTATAAGAAGAAAAAGGAAAAATGTGAAACGAAAAAGAAGTCGACTCTCTACCTAACTCTCGTTCCCCTCATCTGCTTGTCACTATGCGTTCTGTATTAGTTACGTTAGGCAACGTTCCATTGCAATGTTATGTCGCGGGTGCTAAGGGAAATTATATGGGCGTGCTGTCGTGGTAACGGCCCGAGAAATAATCGTATGTGAGACAAAGATAGGAAGGGTAAATAAAAAGAAATAGGCAAAATTAAACAAGCGCTAGGAGAAATGTCGCATTACGATAAGATTACCATGCTAAAATAATGCCTTTATTGCACATTGAAACCGAAAAGAAAAAGTAAAAGTAGAACTTGTAAACGAAATATCTATTCGTAGGTAAAGAGAATCAAATTAACGTAGAAATAAACCAGTTGAAAAATAGCAATAACAATTCTAAGAAAAAAATAATTGTAAGAATAATAATAATCGTTCAGGTAAGTAACAAAATTGTATCTTCATAAACGTCCGTTGATGCTAACTTCTGTGGACATTTGCTGTCCGTGATTAATATCGCAATCACAGCTGTCTCCGATACGCTATTTGTGCCTAAAATTGTCCGAGCACATCAACTGTCACTCATCCACAACCTCAAATAAGCATCAACACACACACACTATGTTGATAACCTGCTTTGAATTGGCTTGCATCTTCCGTTTGTATGCACTGAAAATAAACTACTGTTCAATAAAGCAACACATAACCATTTCTGTATAAAACCTAAGAAAATGCATAGGACAAAACTCTACTCATTCTAAAATAATTCTAACTTGTAGTTTTCGTATATAAATTTCTATGTTAACTTCCCCAATAGAACTTATCAAATGTAAAACAGTAACATGGAATAACCGTGGTGCCGGGTATACCACATGCTTCTTTAAAGGAAGGAAATAGACTGATTAATTAGCTCAATTTATTCACGAAAAAAGTAAAATACAATCAGCTGGAATCTAGGTGTGAAATTTCGTGTGTTCACACGAAGACTCTATTACTTCTAGAAGAGTCAGGCTAAAGCTAACTTAGAAGTAGGTGAGGTTGTTGTGCTGTAATCCGTAGCGTAGAGTCTTGTTAATTTGAGGGAGGAGATGGATGAACTAACAGATAACAAAGTCATAGGTAAATGTGGAACCTATATATTTTCTACGGAGTCACTTACGAATGTACTAACTAGAATAATATAAAACGATAAACTTAATATCATAGAAGTAGAATACGAACAAAATTTTATACTACTATTTGCAAACAAGAGAATGTCGCTTTATACTTATCGGACAAAGTCTACTGTCTCAACTATTACCTAAGATCAAACCTAACAACTGATTGATCAAACTTATTTTAAGTATCGTTCAAACCAAAATTGATACTACCAAAGATAACATGAAACTAATCTAATCTACTTGAATCTAAAACAAAATATATGAATATATAAATGTATAAACCTACAACATACCTAATGTTCAGAACAACCTAGGAATTTACCAAAAGAAGACTACCTAATCTAAAAACTACTGTAAGAAGAATTACGTAAAGGATACTACTGTATAATATTACTACTCTCAAACATACTAACTGCATCCGTACTATTTGTAACACTAAGTGGTTAACAATCATTACATTGGGGGTAATTGATTAGTACTTATTGCCTTCGTCCGTATTCGCGTGCACTCAAATACAGATTCTTCATTAAGTCAAACATATCCCATTTTTAACAAATATCTATTTACAATCAAAATATCCTAATTATAGATCATAAATTACTCCAATTACACTTGTTATACGAGGTGTCGATTGGCAATACGTGACGATTAAATTATTAAAATTCTCACGTTTACAAAATCATACGCGAGGATTAAGAGCTAGAATCAATTTTCATTTTCATTTATTCTTCTATTTCATAATCTGCGTAGGTTTATCTTGAAGGTGATCTTGACTTGTAGTGTATTATGTATTTTACACTTTTTTATCCATTGAATCTATTTCGTAATAATTGAATTTTGTTTGTTTATGTCACTCGTGCTTTCTTACAGTTAATTTATACGAATACTTAGTAAAAATCGGCGATGCTTTTCTTAAGTAAGATGCGTAGTGTAGAGTCTTAACATGTGTAAGGAGAAAGAAAAGAAATAACTGTGACTTGAAAACTTACCTATTGGGAGCCTTGGGGCTATAGAGAATAAGCGATTAACTAAAATAACCTTATTATGAAGATAGACAAAGTGTATAATATCTAGAACAATCTTTCCTAATTCAAAAATATCGTACGCGAACCAAAAGGACGATTTAATCACCGAATTTAAATAATATTCTTACCCGAAGGAATGTTAGATGAAACAAACAAATAATCTAGGTGAAAATCAAACCTTAATTAACTGTTACTGAAAACGAAACAAAAACTACTCATACCAATATTAACTATTTCCATAAATAGAACTAAGAATAAGAATTAACTATTCCGTCTCATCCATCTTATTATACTTATTTGTAATACTAGGGGGTTATTCTCTACTACTTTAGGGGTAAGTGGTTAGTACTACTTGACTTTGTCCTTATTCGCGTGCACTCGAATACAAACGCTTTCGCGCAGTTCTAACACGTCCAGTTATGAGTAGGAATGTGATCATCAACAATATATTTGCTACAAAACATAACTCCATAAAATTTAAATCGTGACTAGACATTATTTAATAAATTAAACCAAAACAACTTCTAATTATTTATATACACTATACTCTTGTTACATGTATACAAATTTTGATTGCAGCATTTTAAAAGTGACTGATTTTTGTCTCGCTACTGTAAGCCGGTGACTTATTTAGCACGCAGAACTTACCTATCGATGTCAATCGACAGCAGAAATTCAATATTCAAGAGGTTTTGCTTGAAAATTTAGCGTGTGTGATATACCCGGTACTTAACGCGGCTTCAGAGATCGTATCGCTCGAAAGCAAATGATAACTAGAATCTTAGTTTTAATCTTAATCTATAAACGAATTTCAACTACGTAATTCTTAGGAAGAAAAGAA
>JADAQX010000131.1:0-83333 GCA_015476325.1 Cardiosporidium cionae | reverse complement strand
ATAATGTATTATAAGGCATGAGAAACTAGCCGCGACAACCGAAATATCTAAGCATTTACATATATGGTTAAATAGTATTGACACAATCATTATTATAAATTGTTATAAATTATTCTCTACGATCGCCGCGCTGAGGTCGGTGTAATGTCCGTGTTACAGTTAATGCAAGTTATTGCGCATGTTTACTTCAGTAGTTGTACGGTTATCAGAAAACTTACGAATAAACCATAAGGATAGGAAAAACGAGCCTAGGGTTAGAAAAAGAATATGAGGATTATATAAACATGAATCAATTAAGTCCCTCAACTTTCTACTTGTTACGAAAAGGATTAGAAAAAAAACATAGTCTGTTTAGAAAGGTTTATATGTATTTGTTCTCCTCACAAGTGCTCGGTAAGGTGTACTGGTGGTTTTGATTTTGGTTTAGGAAAGAATATGCGTTAGGGCTATTCATGATACTATTGTTGCACATCACGAATGAATGTCTGTGTGATGTCGTAGTCATAATTTAATATTTTATACATTTCGCGATGTGGCGATGAATTTACAATATGGCAGTGAAAAGGGAAAATGGGAAGAAACATTCGAAGACAAGAATGTAAAACTAGTTGTCCTAATTACTCATTAACAAATAACAAATAAGATTTTGTGAAGCATAGTTTAACACAATGATAAAAACGTATAGTACGTCTAGCGTCATGATAAATTCCCGTGTTACAATTAGATTAAATTATTGCTTTTTGTAGTAGAGAAAATGCTTGCTTAGGTGAAAATAAACAAGTGATATATTCTCAGTTTGCGCACATCTTTTGTTATGTTCTTTCAATAATTGTAAATAATCATAAAGTTTGATTTTATTTTTCCATTTTTAGCATGTACAGTACAACACACTAATGAAATCAGAGACAGCAGAAGAAGCGACTTATGTTTTTATGGAAAAGAGATGATTTTTTTTACCGCTGTTGCCCTATGGAATGTACGTTGTTAGATCTGTTACTTTTAAATGAATGAATGCTTCAACAACAACGTAGCAGCAATCCTAATCCTAAGATACCGAACGCTATGCTTCGAACTGAATACGAATACACTATCTTAATGTGCCTGTCAATTTCTAACACCATTCTAGTTTGGTTGCGTGCCATCGCATGCATTAAATTATTGATAAGCGTGGTGTGCCCAGCTTATTCAGGCGTTGCCTCCCTTTGATAACTGTGGCGGAGGCTACGATGACTTCATACACCCCAACGAGTCAAATGAAGCAAGAAAACCTATGGTTGACCAAGTTGCACTGCATTTGGGTAATTTTGTGCTCCAAAGATAACGCACCCAAGGATAACGCACCAACCTATGCACGAGTTCCCCCGGTAGAGTCCATGAACACCCGATAAGATAGACTTGAGTCTCTCTTTCAAAAGGAAAACGTCGGTGAATTTCGAGAGGAAATTCCTATAGAGACATCTGTTTTTTCAGTACCGCCTAAACAATCTACTTTCTACACTCTACCCATTTTTATCAGATTAGATCAATTTTTGACTCTGATTTGATCATAATGATCAGTTTGTACTTATAGTGCGTTAGAAGATGGTACCCACGATTTTGCTTCTTTAGCAGTAGATACTTTCTTCTCTGTACTTGCGCTACAATGTTGTAGTGTTGCGTACCCTTTCTGCATTTGCCTCGCATTGTGGATAAAACACGCATTTGCAGATTGAGGCCTTTCAAATAATGATTATGCTATCGGTATTATAGCAACGATTTACGTAGTGCCTCTCCCTGTCCACACTTTCCATTTTTTTTTTGCTTTTGGGAAAATTTCCTCACTTAAAAAGTTTCTTGATGTATATGCTGTCCACATTTTGGATATTACACAACCAGATGAGCACTTTCCTGATTGTAGGGGAGAAGCCTTAAGGTTTGAAAGCAATGCTTGCAGATTGAAGCGAAGTGAATTTCCGTCTGCCCATTCTTTTTTCTTCAAATATCTTTTCTTTTGTATTCCACTTTTTGTAAGCATGCAATTTTGCGAATAAGTATTGTCTTTTTTTCTGGCCCAAAAAATTGCATTATAATCCACAGATGTAAACCAATCTATGATAATTCGGTAGTCTGTTTATTGCTTTGCGAACGGTTCTTTTTAGAAATGTCGCTAGATAGGAAGAGATTGTGTTTGTTTTTCCTCTTTCATAAGAACTCTCATCCTGTTTATGTTTTTATTTGTCTACTATTGCCTGATCTTTTATCAAATTTCTCCTGGTGGCTTAACATGTTGTATAGGATCCATGTTTGGGGAAAGAACGAGCGATACTTCCCATGATGCCATGAGAAGTACTTCGATCTCCCCTGCTTCTACAGTAACATCGCATTCACAGTCCTCAAGTAGCTGTGTCTCCCCATCCGGTGCAGGGCAGTATCGAAGTAACAATGATACTGCAAAGGTGACAAGAACAGAACCTCCTTTTAGTAGGGATACTACTCGGGAGGTTCTCTCTATTTTCTTGCCTACTATCAGGTAAGATTAAACAATTTGTAAAAAGCAAACATAATTTTGTTTTCACTGTATTTTTTGTCTTGTTTTTGAAGAAAAAAACTCTTTTGCTCCATAACTCAGAGCAATATGCTGTTTCGTGTCTGCTTGGTTTCATTTTTTTGAAATTTGCTTCATTTTGTTATCGATTTATCAGATTTATGGATTATCGTAGAATGCGAAGGCAGCTTCATGGAGTTCGGAAGCCGCTACCTAAAAGAAGGTTGATTGTGTTTACTATATTTTGCCTTTTTCTTATTGGAATCCGCTACTTTTTTGCGGAAGTAAAAGATGGTCAAATTTCCTTAGGCTTGATATTTTCCACTGATATCCGCCAAATAGTGCTTGCTATTGCTATGGTATGATGCTTAGGGTCTTTTTGCTTTGCAATTTTTTGTCAAGGTTTTTTAGATACGCTGCATAAGTAGATAGCGTTCGATTTCATTTATAAGGAGGATGTGTGAGGTTAATGAACGTTTAAACTTCATGCGCTGAAAGCATTTTTTTATTAAATACAAACCTTGTGTCATGTAAACATGTATAATGTAGCACTCTTTCCGTAGGTACAACATTACATAAATTTTATATGCATTGGTCTGTTTATATCAAATGATAAAGTCGTAGCTTGTAAATATCTTCTGTTTTCATTTTTCCCCAAGCAATCTACCTACCATTTTTTATCTTTCATTTTTTTGTTTGTACTAGATTATCGGAATTATCGCTCTTTTGGTGGTCATTACAAGATTACAATCGACGTGGAGTCTTTATTGGGCTGTAAATGCAAGCTATGCTTTTATTCTAGCTACAATAATCTATTTAGTTGTCCGCTTTGCTGTTAATAGCAAAGCAGTTGATGAATCGATTACTCTAGGTCTCTTTTTTGCTTTTGGAGTAACGCAACTGTTTGTTATGAGTGTTGTGAAAGCTATCATTCATTTTGGGCCTCGAATTGCGCTAGCTGGCCGATGGTTTTCTTGGGCCGAAAATTACAAATTGATTGAAAAAAGTCGAAAATCTGTTACTTTTTATCGTTATAATGATTTCTCCGGCCTTTGTGGTAATAACATTTGCTGTCTCTGTCTATGCTTGTATCGAGTGACGTATCGGATTATTCGACGCGGCATCAAAGGATGCCAGCGACGGTTCGGGAATTCCTTGGGTAAGTAGTTCGATAGCCATTTGAAGTGAATGTGTTGCTTTTTAGTTCAAGTAAAAAAGTTGTGAAGGTGTAATGAAAGCTAATTTAGAATCCTTTTTACAAGGTACTTCAGAATTTTATTTAATCTTCGCATAGTATATCATTAAAGTGTAGTCAAATTTGCAAAACTATCTGGCTATAGCAAGTTTCTATAATAATGCGTGAATTGTTGTTTGCAAGCAGGAAATATTTATTACTGTGCTAAGATTCTTTGCATGAGTATTGGTGTTTGTTTCTAGCAGCTAGTATTTATCATTGTTGCTTGCATTTGCGAATGACAGCGTCGCTGTATTGATATTTGACGCTATTTGCTTTCTTTTGATTTATGCAGAGTAAATGTGTTACGTTTTGGAATGCATTGCGAGTTTCTAATGAGTTACGCTATTTTTCGTGCTCTATTAAAATGCACTCCTGATTGGGTTAAATAATCACAGGGAAATCAGGATGGTATATGCTTAAGATTTGCTTGCTACTTACTCTTGTTGGGAGAATGTTAAAAGTATATTTAACTCAAACTGTAATTCAATAAATTAGTTTAGACATTGCATGCAACTAAGAATACATTCTTTGTAAAAGCTGTTCTTCCTCTTTAAAGGAACGAGAGAGAAACTGGCTCCTCCTTTCAGTCACCAGATTCGTTACAAGGGTAAAGTCGATGAAGACGGAAAACCGCATGGATTTGGAGAATGGTTGGCAGACCATCATTATGGAGAACGTATAGAGGTTTGTGTACATCTATATTTTTATCCAACTTCGTAAGTTTTATTCGTCAATGGTGAAAAGGTTTACAGCTGATGCTATTAACTTTTCAATTTGATTTAGGATCTACCGTGTAAGTATAGTTCCTTCTCAATTTCGTTATTTGTTAGGAAAAGTTGAGACCTTTTTGAAGCTATTGCTACAATAAGCCTGTTTTCATTCCTATTCTGCTTACCACTTGCAGTTGTGCTCATTTTTATGGCAAGGATTTCTTAATTTTTTAAAATTTGTTGTAAAATTCATTTCATTTTAGACACGCCAGATTTTGAAGAAATTTTGTCGCTTTATTATTTCTAAACTTTGTTTGCATGAGAATGATTATTTTAAGCTATTCTATAATAGTATGCTTCATGCACCAGAATATAAAGGGTTGAAGTATAACTCGAAGACAAGCGTTGATAAAACAATTGCAACTTATAGAAATTGTACATTTTTTATTTGCAGGGTTATTGGTGGCATGGCTACCCTGTTGCTCCTTTTGTATCACAGGAAGTAGGAAGTGGTTCTATATTTGTTGGGAGCAGAGTGGGCTATGTGAGCTGTAAACATAAGTCAACCAAAATGATGTTTGGTGTTTCCTCAACAGAACTTTCTATTAGTGGGCATTTCTTCAATGATTTCCCTAATACGCTGTTTTTCAACTCACAGGTAGTACTTATAAATAAAAAATGAATTTCATTTCGTGGGGATTTATTTTGTTGGTTGCCCTCGGTTTTTGTAATTCGTGTTTCTACCACACTTTTGTCCTGGCATTTTGTAAGCTTTTTCAATGGTTTTGACTGAATCAATGCAGACTTTTGTAATCGCAGCACTAGTATCATCATTTCTAGTTACCATAGCATGCTTTAACTTGAGTAGTCCATAGACTTCACACCTTTTATTTCTTTTCAGCAACCTACTTACTCACCGTCAAATAGGCATACGAATCCATTACCGATTGATCTTTTGTTGAAAAGAAGCGAAGAAAAGGTGCCAAATGAAACCATTGAATGGTGCTTCGAATTACTCAATCTACCTGTGAGAAACAGTAAATTGCAATTATAGAACGTATTCCTATTTAGCTGTATGCGTTACCATCTATTACAAAGTTTTTTATATTTAAAAAAAATGAATGAAGGAGAGCGCTCACGACGAATTAGTAATGCTTTTTCCTTTAATTTTTGCTAGATTTCTTTCTGGAATCTAGAGCTCTGTGTATTTTGAAACCTGATGAGAGGTTCTTTCCTTTTAGGAGTTAATTCTCGTTTTTATCTTGTAAAATTTCGTTATGATACCACCCACGAAGTTAGAGCTGCATTGGCATATTTTTTCAATACAGACTATCCTGTTTAATTTTGTTTCATTCACAGGTACATAACCCATATGTGACGATTGCCGATGATACATCCCTGCGTATCTATTTGGACCGTCGGACCGGATCTCTGGGCATTAAAGGGTATCAATTTGTGGGCCCATCGCAGGAAGCACATCACATAAATGACATTACGGTTGCTGTGAGGAGAGGAACTGGTGCCAGCTCCGCTGGGAAATCTTCAAGTAATGCTATGTCCATTTTATCAATGTTTATTAGTTTAAAAACGGTCAGGGCATTTTTTATTCCCTTTTTTTTGGAATTGAACGAGAAAAATGTATATTTTGATTTTTCTCTAGTCGCATTTCCCATGTGTGTGTCTGGCAATGTACTCTAAGTCTGTATAGTGAAACAAAATTGGAGGCTATTTTAGATGCATGCGTATCCTCCATTCCTTTCATGGCCTTTTGCACAAACCCTTAAAGACTGCTTTTTCATTTCCTATATGCGATGCTGTTGGGTGCAAAAGGGGTACATTCTATTCTTCTTCGCCTACAGGATCACTTTCAGGTCGCCGAAAGCAGAGCATGAATGAAACCCAGTTGAATATTGATGCAGCAGCACACATTTCTAGGGAAGAAAATACAACCGTGAAAACGTGTCCACCTGCTAGCCCTTCACAGGATGAACAAACGCTCCCTACTAGGGAATGCGATGACAGTTCTAGTGCAGTTCCTTTTGATGATGTTACAATAGCTATTCCACCCTTTTCTTCTCCTGAGCCTACGCCAGGCAAAATTGAACGTCCTGGTCATTCAATCATTGGATTTATGGAACGTTATAAGAAACAGCGCCATGATAGAGTACAGTTTGGAAGTCATCGAACAATGACAGGTCTACTCACCCAAAAATTGGAAGAGGTTTGGTCAAGACGCGATTGGGATGATCCGGATGAAAGTGCGCAGCAAATTGTTGCAGAAATTTTTGCAGATGAAGATGCGGTATGTAGTGTCAAGTGCTTTTTTAATCTAAGTAGAATTGCTGCACATTCTTCTATCAAATCTCAAACCCACGAAGTTTGATTTTTTACAAAAAGAAGGGTTTGTTTGGTTTGTGTTTTGTGCTAAGATTATAAGTAGATGCAATGTGTAGAAATGCCCATTTATCATTTTTCTGGTTATTGTAAACGATAGTGCGGTTTTTTATAAAGTCCTTCAGTAGCATTCTCTGTCTTTTTGTATTTTTTCTTAGTGGAAGCATGCTATGAATGAGTTATATCGTGCTACTGCCAAAATAACAGTGGAAAAGTGGAAGCCTATTAACTCTCTTACAGCGGGCATCACCCCCGAAGAAATTTTGGTTTTTACTCCAGGATATAATGTCACACTTGCACAAGTATGAGTGTATGTTTTTGAATTTTTGATTTCCATCGAATTTGTGCCAAATTTCTTTTTTTTATGAAAGCCATTACTCTAATTCAAATAGACTCTTAAGCTTTCATTTTGTGTTGTTTATTTTACTCATGACGTAAGATTTTCAGTTAAAGCGTGAAATATTTCACTTTGGCTACAAAATTTTTGCACAATCGAGCGAATAAAGAAAAATACTGACATTAATTTTTTTGGTCTGAAGGATGTATGCATTTTTAGACCACTTTTAATTTTGAGGAATTTTTGTCGCTGCTGAAACATCTCTTTTTGGGCACACAGATGTGCGAGTTTGCGTCACTTCAATTACCAAACTGGGGCTAGAAGTTTTAAATTTAAAATTATTTTCTTTCTAATGGATGTCTTTTGGTTTTGTTTGTTTATGTGGTATTACCCACACTGTTTTAAACATTCAGTTCAATTTTGGAATTTGTAGTAATTTTCTGAATTATTGTACCCTGCGCACACTGTTTTTCATTTTGAGTGTACTTGTTGATTACACTTCTCCATTTGATGAATTCCTCTTCGACTTCTGCCTGTAGGGATGCGCACAGTTATCACATTTGGTCGCCTTTTCAAAATTACCTGCGTACATTTATCCTTTCATTTTTCACTGGGAAGGCGCCATTTGTGGGATATTTGCCCCTCTTTTATACCCTCTAGCGAAAAAACGTGCTCAAGATAAGCGATTAGGTGCGAGATTTCGAGACTTTATGCACATTTTGCAAGGTGCTGGAGTACGTCGATTGCATCTTCTTAGCCATTCCGCTGGGACACGAGCTTTTATGAATGGAATGGAATGTTGTCAAGGAGAAAAGTAGGCCCACTGTTCATGAAAACTAATTATGAGTAGAGGTGTCGTTTTGTAGATTGCTTTTGGGGCAAACCTTTTCTATTCTGAACTTCCTTCTGTTTCTCAGTCTATTCCATCCTATTCAAGATTTGAATGGACCATTTTATGGTACCAAAAAAAGGTGTGAAAACGCATCTGAAGTATCTCGTATGTCTATTCAAACAATTATAATGATCAACCCTGATTATTCTGCTACGAGTTTTGTTTCTTCGGTACGAAAATGTGCTAATGTAGTTTTTCCCGTTGTATAAACTCCTCTTTGCCTCCTGCATGCACGGATTAATTTTTCCATTCTGTTTTGGTTGATTTTTTCCAGGGGTTCCAGGGACTTCATGCTTATTGCAACCATATTGCCGTGTATGGAGATACGAGGGACCAGGTTTGCATTGGTTTAGGTCAAACATAGTTTTGCTTTTTACTTAACAATCTTCCCTTTAAGCATGAAGGCGTACACTTGTTATGTATATTTCCACTTGTACATAAACTAGCCTGTAACTCGCAGTCATTGAAAACAGGCGATATGATAATGTATGCACGTATTTTCTTTATAGGTGTTGAGTTTTTCGGAAACTTGGAACCGAGAAAAATGCTTGGGTAAGAGAATATTTGATTTGAACGCTCCGTTACACACTTTAAAACCAAATTTGCGATATGGAAAGCGAGAAAATTCGGAATTGGATGAATTGCAAAAGCCTTCTAATTGGAAGCATGTGCAAACAAAAAATCCCAGCGCTGCGCCGGGCGATAACGATGCAATGTACCAGCGCGCAGACGAGGTGGTTCTTGCATCCCCCCATTCTGCTAATAATTACGGAGAATTCTCTAATGAATTGAGAAAGCTGGATGGCTCTACTTCTAAATATAACAACTTTAAGCAAATATTCCCAAATTCATTTGTTTCCAGACAAAATTCAATGGCTTCCGAGGAAGCAGCCACAATTAATGTTCTCATGCATCCTGAAAAAGGATTTGTTTTATATCCTGAAATTGTACCCGAAAAAACATCTTCTTGTTCTGCGTGGCTGGACCTAGATGTCATTGATACAACCTTTGTGGAAACGCATACTGATTTTTTGAAGTGAGTGCTTTGCAGTTTGGTGTAACGGCCTAGACACAGTTTTAACTGTAGTAGTAATTGTTAGTTTTTGATGAGATTAAAAAAGTACAGATTTAAATCCGGTCCTTCTTGATATGATTCAATAAGTTATCGTGCTAGTGTAGAGTTTTTCTGAATTGAATTAAAAAATAATTGGTGCTACTACAATGAAACCATTGATCGCATGGAGGCAATTTCTCAATGTTTATTTTTATTTTCAGACATTGCTTTTATCAAGTGAGTCGAGAAATTATGGATGATATTAGAGAAATCATCGTCACCGGTTTACGTGCAAAAGAAAGGGTTGCTCGTTTGGATAGACGGCGTGGAAATGTCTTCTGCTTTCGTGTTGCACCTGCCAATGTGCGAAGTTTGTATCGATAAAGATAAAACAGGTGTTAAAAAATTACTTTATGGTCACCCATTTTGAAATCGGTTTTAGTTGAAACTTAGTTCTATAATTCCGTTTTCTAGGCATTGGTATACCTAGGATGACTTACTTTAAATATTCCGAAAGAAGCTTTGCTTTTTGTATTTGAAAGTGCAAAGAAGGAATTGTGCATTAGAACTTTAAATTCATTTTTCTTTTCAGCCTTGCTTTAGTACTCTTGTAGATTCAAAACGATAGTTTAAATTGTTGCTAAAATTATTAGTAAAGGACCATACCGTTATTTTGAACTTAGTTTCTATAAAAAGCGTGATTATGGAGTTATTGAATTGTATTAATGCGTAGGAACCAATCACAATTATACAATTACCACTATTTACTTTTAGCACATATCCAATCATTCACTAAAAATGCAACCTCATAACAGTTTTACTATAGTGATCCAACGTTTTCACCGTGCTTTGTTTCAGACTTGTGGGCTCTCCATATTTGAAAGAGAATTTTAAGTTTAAGCTTTGGAATTTTCTTACGAAATAGCAGTTATAAGCTTTTTTTTTCCCTTTAATTTCTTTTGGCTTTTTAAGGGTATTGCGGAGTTAATAAGTTAGTTTCATTAAGGATATAATATTCCTGATTTGTGTATTTACCGTTGAATATTTCAAAAATAATATGGAATCGAACATATCTAAACGCATCTGCTTTCACATTTATGATTTCCTGGTTGCTTGCTGTGAATGATAAAGTTGTGGCTTATTCTGCTGCGTTATTCTTGAAGTATATACTGCATGTTATCCATTCGTAGTCAGTTGGTCAACATAACCAAACCGTTTTTAAGAAAAAAACAGCTTTCGTAAGTAAAGATTACTTAAGAAAATCCACAGGTATCACCTCTGCTCATGGCATATTTGTATGTATAAGTGATATTCTATATCACGTGATAGAATAGGTACAAGTGATAGGTTAGTGCTCTTAAAATGTGTACCGGAAGCTACTTATTAGGGATTACGAAATGAAATGTGATATTTCAAAAATCACATTGCTGAACGCAATACACGGATATGTCGTTTACCTGCTGCGGGCGATTACGTTTTTATGCATCTTTTGTATTATTTGTAGAAATGGTAATCACACGTACGTAAAATTTTACTTGAATTAGATTATTTGTGTAGCAGCATAGACTACGAAAATTGCATTTGCAACTTCCAAAGCGCAGCTTGCGCTCAAGTATGCCTGTGTATTTCTTCATTAATTCTACGTAACTACCAATCTTATGCATGCTCTTATTCTTTTTTTTTGCAAACGATTACGGGTAGCAGATTTCTGTTTTGTTAAGATGAGCACGGCAATATGGGTTGTCGCAAAAGAAATATATAGTTTTAAGGTCTATCTGCAGTTAAACTTTATCTATGGCATTGCAGCAAAGTTTGCGCCCCAAAAGTATGTGTAATATTAATCATTCGTCATATGGCTTAGCATTTGAACTTGACTTTGAAGTATGCTACTGGCAATTTGTGACAAGTAAATTTTGTTGTGCAACACTTAATGTGTTAATGATGACTTCGTATTTCACCACTTGTACAGTTCCTTGAATAACGATTCAAGTATTATAAAACCCACATTCAGTAAATGGTTTTCATTAGCAAACAAATGAACTTTTTCTAACCAATTTTATAAAATCATTACATTTCTTAAATATTCAATGAGAGTACTTTGCTTTAATCTTAATGAAATCACACTTTGAGTACTATTTAAAAGGCCCTTACCTGAATAATTTTTCGAATTAACGTTGCGAGGGGGAGACCTTTTCACGTTTGGCGCAACATTGCAAGCTCCTTCTTCCAATCGTTACCACTGGCTTCTTCATCTCCAAATGAATTTTTTCAGTGACAGCTAAAAGTACAAGAAATGCAGTTTTCTAGATCCTGATGCAATATTTTTAGTCCAATGTATTGCTCTGAACTAGACTTATGGCCACTTATATCTTCAAAATCGTTCGTCAACGTAGATGCCCAGGATAACCTGATAAGGTACGTTACGTGCACTCTGTTGAACACTAGCGGGTATAATTTTTCCCATACTTATAAGATGAAATTATACATCGTTTTAGCAAGTGAATGTATCCATTATAGAATTTGGAATACTGGTTGAGATTTTTTATTTTTTTAAAACAAATTTAGGCCCTGCTAAACGATTTAGCAAGAGCGAGTTGTAATTGAGAATAAAAACGCTAATTCTTGTTTTAAATTAAATTTTTTCGAATCACACAAGAAGTTTGCCTGCTGAAATAACTTCAGAGAATAGTCAAGCCATCAAAAAATTTAATCTTTGGAGAACAATGTCTGTAACTCGAATCAAAAAAATTGATTACAAAACTATGCGATTTTTCAAAAGATGCATTTTTATCAAATATCCCATTTAAAAATCAAAATGCACAGAAACAGAAAGAACGTAGAACAAGGAGTCAAAAGTATGCGTACAAGGCTTATATTGCAATAATTTCACAACATAGCTCCATCAATAGCGAAGACTTTGCCATTAATGTACCCCGCTTGTTCTGAGGCTAGGAATGCTGCTAAATTAGCCACCTGATTTTAGTCACATATATTATAAAACAAAACGAGTTAGGTCATTCCCTATATTAAAAAATGTTTTCGTTATAAGGGCCAGAGAAATCTACTGTTAAAAGTTACTTCACCTCTTCAAGCGTTCCCATTCGTCCAGCTGGAATAGAAGTCAATGTTTGGGCCTGAAAATGATAAAATAAAGCGCTATAAAGAGTACATCAAAAGAGTAAGCTGTAGGAAAATAAAAAAACAATTTGAATGAGGTATTACCTTGGCCTGTTCGGACATCTTATCTGTCATATCACTCTTAATAAAACCAGGTGCAATGGCATTGACAGTGATTCCTCTGGAGGCTACCTCTCTTGCTAAACTCTTTGTTAGTCCAATCATTCCCGCTTTGGCTGCAGCATAATTCGCTTGTCCCACGTTTCCACTTATCCCGACAACACTAGCCATATTGACAATTCTGCCAAATTTTTTTCTGATCATACGTCTAATAAGAGGTGATATAAAATAAAATGCTGAATTTAAATTAGTGTTTATCACATCTTCCCAATCAGAAGGTTGCATAGCCAGCAGTAGCTTGTCCTTCGTGATACCTGCATTATTGACTAAAATATCCACTGTACCGTATTTAGAAGCGATTTCGCTGCACAACGCGCTAACAGCATCTGAATCTGATACATCTACAGGATGAGCATATGCAGCATATCCCTCGTTTCTCAGTCCCTCTGCCACAGCGCCACATGACGTCTACAAATGTAAAGTATAATTTTTCCAAAAATAGGACTACTTCATTCATATATAATAGAATGAATTACATAAACATCTTCAAGTAAAAAAAACAAAATTACAAAATGGATAAAAAGAAACATACCGGAGATTTACTGACACAAAGAACTTTTCCAACACCCCCTCTTGCTAAGGTTTCCGCTATTTGCTTGCCGATTCCTCGCCCAGCACCAGTTACTAATGCAACTTTATCATCTCCAAAGGTTAATTTAAAACTCATTTTTACAGGAGATCGATTCACTTGAAATTTTTGCTAAATTAAAGGCAAATTGAGGCAATTTGCATAACATATGTAAATAAGACTGCTTGACATGAATTTGCAAGGTTTTTCCAAACACGATATTCCTCTTCACTGCCAAAATGCAGCACATTTTGTGTTTTATATCAAATTTTATGTTTGAATAAAAGATAGTAAAGAACAAAATACGTTTATTTCAGCTTTTCAAGAGCCTCTACACTTTCGAACGCTGACGACAATTTTGGAAGGTTATCGAGAAATGAAAGGGAATAAAGATAGTCAAGCTACAGCCCGTAAATATTCCATAACTACATACAAGAAGAATCAACATCACATATTCCAGCACTTCTTCAAACATAGTAGAACATTTAAGTCGCAAATTCCAATTAATTTCATAAACTTTAATGAGATATTTTTTATGATTCTTTTAAAATTTCCACACGGTGCGGTGCCACTGTAAATTGTTACACTTAATAAATAAGTTGTAACCATTTCACTAGAAGATTATAACTTTTCAGCTAGCAACTAGTCTTCTCACGTAAATAGAAAATAAAACTTTTAGTTCAAGTGCAGTTTTATTCGTAAACCCAAGGCTAAAAAAAACACAATCATTAAAATTATTGGAGATACTTTTTCTTGTATGGACACTCCAGGGTTACTATAACACGACAAACACTAATTACTGATACCCTTATTACAAAACTTTCAAATAGCACGTCATGGGAAGGTATTGCCTAGCTAGTTATTGCAGAGAGTACAATTGAAACTTACAACTGTCCAGCTAAATTCGGCACATCCTCAGAGAGTTTTGAAAAAAGCGCACCGCAATTTTCACTGATTTTTATAGTTTCAACCACTTACGTAGCAGCAACCAAATCAGCTATTTAAGAAAAAAAGGGTTAAAAGTCTATTCATACCTGATTGAAAAAAGGTCGAGCGACAAAATGCGCATTATTTGAGGATATAAAGGCATGCTCACGTACAGTTGCTGCACTCGCGAGATAAATAGGACAACAGCACGCAACTGTTAAGATGTTCAATATACAGCGAATTGAAAGAGTCATCCTGCGGAATATTTCTGACAAATTGAGAAGTTCCACAAGCAATTACCTTGCAATACGAATTTAACAGTTGTATTTCCCAAGTTTGTAGAGCATACAATGTGCCTCGTGTAGTGTGTCTTTAAGACAAAAATGGGGAAAAGAGGTAGGTCACTTTAATTCAGGAAGTATCGCAATAAGTACATCTCAGTGCTTCAATAGAGCTTCATTACTTCCCATTCCAGTAAATACATCTACAATAACGAGGGGAAGAGAGTCCATTTGATGAAAAATGCAAGAAGTTGAATATGTGCAAAACCGCGTGGGAAGTCTTTGAAAGCTGGATCAGCAGGTGACAACCATTACCATATTGAGTGTATAGAGAAATAAAAGCAGCGTCAGTGGTTTGCTGATGTCTAGCATAGCAATTCTCTAGTTTCTAAAGGAATAAACATGAAAGAACGTACGTATAGCGAGAAGTCTAAGAGTTAATCGGTAAGAAATTTGCAGCCAACAATCACTACGCGTTAAACGGAAATTATTTTAAGTAGTCCAGATGCATCCCTAGAATGATAAAAAGGCGCGTTAAAACTTTGCAAATTCTTTTCAGTTCGAATTAACATATAAACCAATAAAAAGTAGAATTGGATTTTACAAATGCCATAATGGACTCAGTAAATATTTGCAAAAGAAATTAAATTGAAAACCCAATACAAGTATTTTTTAAATGGATTTTTTTCATTGAAAGAAGCAGCTACCAATTTGGAAGAAATGAGCAAACTAGAAATATATCCTGTATCTCTTCTAAGTTTCTCTGATCATTTTTAAGCAACAAAATTGATAAATCAGAATCAAATCGATGCTGTTTTGGATAACACGTACATGTAAGAGTCAAATGTGCTAAAGAAAAGCGTGCTTCCTTCCGCTTTTACCTGTTCCTTTTTTATTGCGACAGTATGTTTGAAAATGCAACAAAACCTATATCAATCATTTGCAAACGGGTTAAGAAAAGTATACGAGCTTTTGCCCCCACAGCTAGAAGGTGTAAATATTTTGAGTGAAAGGAATTAAAAGGTGAAAGAATCTAGAGCTAAATCCCGCATGGGTTTTAAAAATACGAATTGTATAGGCACCAAATGTTATCTTTTGCTGTTTCATGCTATTAAACTATAAAATGGATGAGTCTAATGAGGTTTTTGTTTTCACAAGGTGTAGAAAGCATTTTTGGCAATTGAGTTGCCTGAGAACATCGTTGAATATTCGAAGCTTTTGCTTTAACCTTTATTTATAATACCTCATAGACTCTCTTTTTATTTTTTCTAAAGAAAGAAAAAACGTTTTGTTTACTTTTCATTTTTCATGTTCAAACAATGTAGCAACATGGCACTTCTCACAATATGGTAGCTATTAAATAGCATTTTAAGCATCTCTCGTCAAGGAATTTCAGTGTTTCGTTCCGCGAATCTTTGCATGTTTGGGTCTCTAACTACTTTACACTTCACTAGCAATTACTTCCCATTGCTTTTATTCTGATTCAGAGATTCTTCTAACACTTTTCCAATTCGTAATTATGTGACCTACCTTGAATGCACCCTTTACAATGGAATCACATCGACTAATTAAATCTATGTACTCAGTCAATAGTAGAGATATTACGAACACAACTAAAGCAATTTTGCATTAGCTTCAACTTTGTTTAATACAACTGCACTAAGCAATGTTGCCAATACTAAATTGAGGTATATTCTAAAAGATTTTCCATGTCAATTACGTGTAAGTGAATTCCACCAGCTCAATAGTGCTCTCCCAAAGCAGTTTCTAGCGATTTTGCTTAAAAATATTTATCTATTTCCTATAAAGTAGAATGCCAGACATTTTTCCAGATACATTGTAACCCGATGATTTAGGACTGGCAAAATCGCTCTTACTGGACACCAATCGACTATCTATTACTCAGTGGTCGAGAGGGGAAATTTGTTAGCTTATCATTAGTCGTAAGTGTGTTACTAAGCTAATAATTGATGAAGAGCGGGGAATTATTTGTCAGCGGGCATATCTCACATCTCACTTGGTTTATTCATTCATTTATAAATCAAAAAATAGAAACAAAAAACAAAAGATTTAAAGCTTATCAACCTTGGAATGATCTAGCCACTTGAATTCGTAACCTAAAAGACGTCAACAGACCCGAAATATATGCTCATACAGTGACTCTTTTTTCTTTCAGTAATTCCACGTAGCCAACATATGGCTCTGACGTGCTCGCAGTACTGCTTGTTGCTTCTGCTGGTTTTGTCACATAGACTCACACAGTGAGGTCTGCGCTCAACGGACCATAACTTACCACAACGCACTCTGCTTCATACCCTCAACAAATAGTTATTATGAAAAATTCTCATCTCCACTTGCACTCTCTCAAAAGTGTACCATTGCACCCTTTATCAATAAGTTTTTTAATTTTACTATCTCTCTAATGGGAAAAATCTACAGATAAGAATGTACCTTCCCACAATACAATTGGTATCAACATACTATCAGTAATATGTTACTTATCAAATCAAAGGGTCTTACTCTTCACTTTTTAGTATTTTTCTCGTTTATTTTCAATAATATATTTGCTTTTAATTAGATATGCTAACTAAAGTTCACCAAAAATGCTCACATCTTACATATAGAATTAGTGAGTTTAGAAGATTTTAACTACCTATCAAAGTTTTTATTCCTATAACAGCCTGAGTAGGTTTACTCGCGAGGTAAGCTTGGCGTATAGGATAACCATGCCCCGAATGTTACATATTTTCTTTGCTTACTGCATTCAGGTTCCCAATTACGCAATTACTCAATGTCTTATTTTGTTGCGTTACACAAATGAGTGATGGTAAAATAAACTACTAACTTGAAATCCTCAAACATTTCAGGTATTTCTTCTTGCAAGCAAAAACAGTCTAGATACCATTGATACTATTTCATTCTATAAAAACTTTTCGAAAAAAACAGCTAAATGTTACGAATGATATCACGGAATAGTTTTAGGATAAACGATTCCGTTGCACTTATTTTCTTCTTTGCGGAAAAAGTGCCGACCCTACCTAAAACATCATCAGCTAAAGGAAAGTTATAAACAATTACGTGGGGAAGAAGCATAGGGGGACGTGAAATAATCAAGCTCATCACGCTGATGTAATGGTATGATAAGTCAACTAAAGATTGCTCATGAAGCGTGTGCAAACAAGAAAAGTTAATATCAATTCTAGCAACAGAACTGGAAGAACGTTAGAAGAATGAACTCATTGAGAGAGAGAGCGCTCAACTCATTGCAGCCAGTGCGTGTATCAATTGTCCGTGTAAATGCACACACTGAATTTGTTAAATGTCGAAATGCGTTGTGAAATCTAATTTTAGAATCCATTTTATCTATTTTACTTCTTTTATAACGAAGATCAATGTTCAACTATTTGATATTTCTATTTCTTTTTCTATCGCATCTGTGAAATTGTCTAAGTGAAATCGCTCTCCTCAAGTTCAAGGGGGGTGTGTGAAAGTTCTACTAGAGTGAAAATAGATTGGAGTTGTTTGCTTACGTTCACGCTCTATTGTTGGGAGAGAGAAACGAAAGTGCTATTCATCTATCTCAAGTATACACTTTTGTTTTGTGAAATAGCTATTCGTAGGCTCGGTACAGTAACTGAATCATTACGAACATGTATGGATACTTTTTATGAACTCTGTGCCTACTACGCACGGCAGTCTACAGAACTATCACGGCAGCATGTTGGTGTCTTAAGCTCGAATTTGGATGTTGATCCTTTAACAAGTGTTGCTTCTCTAATTCTAAGTCGTGTCTTTCACTATTTCTCTTTTTCCTCTCCTCTTCCATATTTCTCATTTTCATCTGTTACATGTATCTCATTTTTTGCTGGACCTATACGAAATCAAAAAGCCAAGGGAATTTTACCTTCGTTGCTGATCCGCAAGAAGCTACGAAAGTAAAGCCTAATTTTCTTCATACGTTTGCTTTTTTTTTACTATGTTAGAATTGTGTTAGTTCATAGTTACTTTTAGTCCTTCCTAATGTTGTAATTGCTCTTCATTTTGGCTGCATGTTGAACAATTACTTAATCAAACTTCACATGCATTGGAAGGTATTCCATCCTGCGATGTTTAAATATATGACAATACATTTGAAGGTAGTGAGAGTGCACTAATGCTTTGTATAATTTCAGCCCATTTCTAGCTGTGAAACAATGAAATATTCTTTGCTTCAGCGTACCTTTTTAATTTTGTGGTTTCTGCTGAAGTTTTGAAGGCGTTTTTGTTGCTAACGTGACATCCTTTTTCGTAGGTTACTGAAATCCATTTTTCTGACCATTTAGGTTTGATCAAAGTTTTGGATTGCGCCTCATAATTCTTTTGAAAGTGTATTCAAACTTGCAAAAATTTGCATTGGCTCCTATGAGAATTTTGTTGTTATGGACCTTATACCGTTTGGATATGTCCTTCCGTCGGGAGAATGTTTTTGTTGGCATATTTCTGTTTTTGTAGAAACTATGTTTTGTAACGTTTGAATTTAGGTCATGCAAACCTTTTTTATTCTGTCCTATTTACCGAGCATATCGAAATCAAAATATTGCGGAATTCGCGGCATTTACAGTACTTAATTATTGGTGTTTAACCCAGCATATTTCCTATCAACTCTGTATTTGACTCTTGTTGCAACTGGCTTTATTTTCCTCTTCGTGGATCTTTCCGCGACATTCTGATTTTCTCAATAGGTTTCACTTTGATTGGAATTGGTTTTGCTTTTGTCGTAAATTATAGAAAGCATGGCAATTCTTTCATCTCTAAATTTGTTTGCAACCGTTTTTTAACTGGCAATAATTTCAATTCAGAAAAGCAAAACAATTCTGTGTGGAAGGAAAAGATTAATTTTTCTAATATGTTAATACTATTTTCAAGCTCTTGAATTTTTGAGTGCGTTCTTTTAATCCATTGATGACCACGTGCGTAACCATTTGAAATATGCTATCTATAATAGCGTAGTTAGTAGCTTCAGGCAATTTTGTGAACATTGCTAGTCTGTTTTTATGGTTGCAATGGAGAAGTCTTTCTAATGTAACTGAGGAGTATCACCTTTTATGTAGAATATAGTATTCTCTGAAGGTTTTGTATAGTTCGTATTTCTTGTTACGATGATGTTTTTCAACAAAAACCTATCACACAGCTTCTACATTGACAACCGATTGGTCCCTGAGCATCTACCTCATGGAGCTAACCTAGAGAATTTCCCACCATCTTCATACAATATCTCCGAAACAATTGACCTTACGTCAGGTGAGTGCGCGAATATATATTGAGAAATACTTAGCACCGATGTTGGCTTTTTTTAAAGGGGTTGAGGTGAGGTGGCACTCAGCGAGTGGAAAACACGGGGAATAAACGAGCTATCAAAATTTTTCATTTTATTCTGCCAGACTGTCATGATGTTTAATTAAGTATTTTTGTTTTAAAATGGTTCAGACGGACCTCAAGAATTACAACACCATCTTCAAAGCAACAAAGCGGTTTTTTCGGAGTACCAGCAAGCTTCTGTTGCACTGGAAAAATTAACACAAATTAACGCGCAATTACAAAACGAAAACAATGATTACCTTGCAAGCAGAGATGCTGAAGTGGCTACAATGTCTTCGTGGATTACTGAGTATGTGTCCATGTGTAATTCATGGTTTTGATGCTACCGGATACGTGTTGCCTTGTTTTTCTATAAATAGAATTTTACTCATGATTTATGTTTCCAGCTGTTGATTCCTTTATTACTTTTTGAGCATCTTTCTCCCGCTCTTCAAGGGAATAGAGTGCCTTGCGAAGGCGTAACTTTTTCTATAGCATGAAGAAAAATATGTAGAGCGGTGACACATGCAATAAGACAAGACTATATTCATCATATTGTTCACACTTTTCTATTTTACTTACAGGAGCATTCAAAAAGGATCCAATGGAGTTTTGCATGTGTTTGGATCGAGTGGCGTTGGTAAAACCTGCGTAACGCGGCACGTTGTTCGAAAACTTTCAGCCCAATTAGAAGGCTCGCTTGAATTTTCAGTGGAAAACATTTACCTTTCCTGTAATAATATGTGCAGCAGCTTACTACTTTATGATCGATTATTAAAATTGCTAAGTAAAGAACCGCGAAAATTAAAGAGTTTGAAGCCGATATATGACCGTGATGGCTTGCCGGAAGTCAAGCGTCGGTTTTCCCAGGAGTTATCAAAACGAGTAAAACATAGGTTTGTTGTGCGGATTTGTATGTGCTACTTTAATGTAATTAGAAAAGGTTTTCTTTGTATCGTACTACAGGTAGCGCTTTACTGGGATTGTTTGCATTTTTATACGCATTTTGCATTTTATACGCATTCCGATACATGCTTTATTGGGTCAGTGTTTGCATTTTGGACGAAGTTGATTTTTTGATAAGATCTGCTAACAAATTTAACCGCAATGGAGACTTTCTGCGAGGCCTTTTTGAAGTTGCCTATGATCGTAATTCTCGACTTTCATTGATCGGTAAGTACTCTCTGCTATGTTTCTATGCGTGTTTTGCTTTCGTTTTTAATTCTCTACTTGCCTACCCCAGACTGAAACTATTGGAGGCGACATAGACTTGTGGATTCTCTTTCTAATTATATGGTTTATGTGAGTGTTTTTTTTGCTTCCATTTTAATGAAAGTATAGACCCCTATCTTTGTGAAATGTTTTTTGCTCAAACGAACATAAACGATTTTTTTTTTGGAATAGGGTATAATGTGTGTGCGATGCATAAACGGTGTTACAGTTATCAGCAACAGTATGACTACCATCGAATGCGATAAGAATATTAGAAAAACAACCCTCTGCTTTTCAGCATATGATGTGGAGCAATTGAGTGAACTCGTAGAGCATAGAATTTGCATGAAAAGAAACGACCTTGAGCAATTGTTTGGTACACCGGCTGTGGCCCTCCTCCTTCGTTTCAGTGCACAAACAGGGGACTGTCGAATTCTTTTTGACAAAATGAAGTATGTTTACATCTATTAGATAAAAGGAATTACTAAAGTTCTACTTTGTGAGTTTTTATTCAAAATTCAGAGGTCTCTTCGTTCATCTCTCTATATTTTGAAAGGGAATTATCCCCTCATTTCCTCGTTCTTTTGTTGACCTTTAAAGATGCCCCTACAATTTTTACCCTCCTTATTTAACTAGGAAGAATGTTTTTTTTTATAGAGAGGAGGGGGCTTACGTGCAAAAATAGTATTTCCTATGCTGACTCAAGAAGTTGCCTTTTTTTTAAACGCTTCCAATTGCTTGGTTTTTATGTAGTTTGTGCCTATGTCTTCTAGCTAGTGTCTCTTTTACAATTTTTTCTTTTGTTTTTTGCAGTGTACTCCTTACTCAGGGACTTGAAAAGTTGAAGCAATTGCTTTCAAATCTCGAAGAATCGTCAGAATTACCTGATAGGAAGACGACTTCTACCATATTGAGCCATTGCTGGCATTCCCATAACGAGAAAAAGAGAACACCCTTGGGAACCCCAAATTTAACTAAGTGTGATGCATCTATGGATGGCAATAAAAAATATCGAAGGTTGAGGAAACGTGAATATTCCAGCAATGAATCTGCTTCCTCCTGTAGCGAAGCCTATACTTTATCCCATTCAAATGGTGTGAAACGTCCAAGTGACGCAAAAAATTTGAATCCTAATGTAGTGTCACTTGCATCGCTACCATTCCAAAATGGCAAAAAGGGTACCTTGGCTACGCCTAAAGAAGAAGGCTCAAATAGCCACACTCGTTCTAAAGATACTAGCAGTGAGACACCTTATTCGACCTTCACAGAATCTACGATGGCTCCCTCTTGCGCCAGTCCCTTCGCCACACCCTCACCCAAAGGTAACACACCTTTTCCTGAGTTTGAGTCTTTTGATTGTACTTCCTATGCCTCTATTCCTGATAAAAATGTAGTCATTGACGTACGCCCTGGAGGAGGCTTTGAAAATAAGTTTATTGGTAAGCAATATCCTGGGGGTGTGCTGTGGTGTAGTAAAGTCCTCTTATGTTTGTTATGATTTTAGACAGGGCATGATATTTTTAGAGGGAAAGTTTGGAAAATCCTTTTCTTTTCTTTTAAAAAAAAATATATATAGAAGGGGCAAAACTTGAAACTCCAATTGCAGTTTGTGTTTTTTTGTTTTTTATTATAGGAAAAGAAACTAGCGTTCGGACGTTTGGCCAGGAAATATTTCAGCCACAGCCATGCACCAAACGTGACGATGTGCAGGAAAATGTAGATGCCCTTAAAGAAAATGTTGCTCCATTTAACCGTTCCATTATTCCTGATCCGGATGGATCTTTCCTTGCTACGCAAGTAATTTTTTGCTCGCTATGCGAGTGTTTGAATTTGAACAAACGTTTGATTGCACTTGCGTCTTTTTTCTATGCGTGTGCAAATTCATGTATTTTTTTTTTGGCTTTATATATTTTTTTTTCCATCACGGCTTACGAAGCAGCAACCGTTTCTGGTGTTTTGGTGGGTGCTTTAAGTTTGAGAAATTCTTAGTTTTGGGAGAGCCTCTTTTTAAAAATTTTTTTTGGAAGCATTGCATGCATTCTGCTGCTTAGAAAAACCTGAGTTGATGTGGTATACTTCTAATCTACACTTTCAATGAACTACTTCTTTCTTTATCAAATGAATTTTGTTCTATTTATTCCCTTTCAGACGGAAGAGCATGCGTTGCTGAACCTGTCTGTATTGCAGAAAATGCTTTTGTTTGCTCTTTTATCTTCACGCATAAAACAGCTGGGAGCGATTAGGCTCTCACCTAATGCGCAAGAATATTTACCTCCTGCTTGTAAACTAAGCTCGCAACAGGTTGTGGTACGTACTTCTAGATGCATCACTTTTTTTTTCAAAACCCTGTGTGCTGTGTTTTTCTGTATTTCAAAACGTAACCTACGCCTCTGAAGAGTGGAAAACGGAATGTGTATGCATCCTACACCTTTGAAATTCTTTTTGTTACTACTCTTTGGTAGGACGGAGTGCTTGTAGGGATCCTGCAGTATAGTAGTATCATTTGTTCTTCTTTACACCCTTGTGGAAATTCTTACTGCTTCTTGTGGAAACTCTTTTGCCTTTGTCTCATTTTTGAGTAGCACATCCGCTACCCTTTTGTTTGTTTCGGTTTAGAGGGATCTTTTCTTTTTAATTTTTGTGTGCGACGCTAGCAAAATTTGATTATTGTTTTTGTTTTTTCTTCTGTGTTCATGATTGCATTTCTATCGTTTATAGGAAATCCTAGCAAAAACTTACAAAGAAAATCAAGGTGTCGAATTGTTAAAAGAAATCCAAACAGAGGGTAGTTTTTTAAGGTCCTCGTTAGAAATTTTTCAAGATCACAAATTTTTAAAAATCCATGGCAACACTACACGTTAGTTGTTTGCATTGATCCTGGCTTTGACTCTGTTTTTAGAGTGTTTACAATGGAAGGTGAAGGTTTTTTGAGTTTATTTTATGAATTCGTGTGAAGGGTATATGGGAAGCCCCAGTATGATAGGAGTGGCCTTGTAATTTTTTATTTTGTTTCTTTTTTAAGTTTACATCAATACATAGATGAATGTGCTACTTTCTATAAATGTGAAGTAGTGGTTTCAGTGATTTGTTCTGCCTTCTCTATGTTTTTTCCCTTTTAGGATCCTCAAATTCTACTTCATCTCGTCGCACAGCTGATAAACAACCTCATTCTCGTACTTCGAGAAACTGCAGTTTTTTCATTGAGTATACCATCCCATTGACTAAGATGCTCAATGTTTGTTCTATGCTACATGATAGTGTAGCATCTATTAATTGCTCTGAACATTTTGATAATGGGCAGGAATGAGATTGTCCTCTCTTTCCCTTTGTCATAGACGCTTCTTTATATACCTAAAACTACAATGCCTGTAACAGCGCACTCTTGTAGTGAAAAATATCTGCAACATTCGTATGAAAAGATTATTGTGCCTTTTATTTATGTAATTCGAAGTTCAGCAGCCATTGATTTGATAGAGAGTGCTGTTTTTTTTTTGGTTTTTCTGAAAATTGCTAGTTGTTGAAATGAAGGCATCAGGAGGAAGCAAATTTGTATTATTTTGCTTTATCTGCTGCATTTCTCTACTGCTGCGCTGTAAATTTCTTAGTTCTGAGTTTACGTATTATTGTTACATTCAAAGGGATGAAACTTTTCTAGGTGAAATCAGTCTTTTTTTTATTGACGCTGTTATCCATTGCATAGTCCGTTGAAGTTCAGTACTTGAATTGGCTGTTAGACTTGCTGAACTTAGTTCTTTCTCCGTTGTTTATTGTGATACGGTTTTTATCATTAGAAAATCTTACTGTTTGATGGGTTCTTTTGTACGCATTTTTATTTGTAAATGTAGTAACTGAAGAATGCATCTTGTTATTTACTACATTTGAATGTAGTAGTGCTGGAATAAAATAGTGTTAGAAATTTTAATGCGTCTCAATTTAACAGCGTCTCTGTCCATTTTCTCTAGAAAAATGCTCGTTTTAGCACTTTAGGCTGCGCGAAAATCCATTTCAGAGTACGATACGTTCTCTCCATTTTTTTAGAGGTATTTAAATCAGGTTTAACTTTTTTTTCTAGGTAAAAGAGGAATACTGTGGGTGTTAAATACACAATGGTTTGTCTCTTCGTACTTCCCATTCAAATGCAAAAGTGTTGCCACTGTGTGTACTCGTACATTTGTTTAATAACTTTTTCGAACTGGGTGGAAGAAAAGAGGCGCTCAAATTGAAGAAAATGAAATTTTTGTTTTTCAGAGTCATCTAAGCTATTTATTGCCTTTATTTTAATAAAAGATGAAATTCGCAACTTTTCTTTGTTATGCAGTAGCCATAGGCTATTTTTCTACATTTCATCTAGACCGAAAAATATGGTTACACTTTTTAATGCTTTTCTGAATGAAATTGTTTCTTTCTTGAGCAGCGTTTCGCAATTGCTTTTTATTGTCATTTTGATTAACAATCCTTAATATAGAGAAATTCCATTGATCATAAGGGTACGTGAAAACGTGTAAATTACTGCTTTAAGCTAAGTTACTTGCTAGTTAGAGGTTGGCCCATGCCCAATCATTGAAAGAAAGTTATGTGTCATGATTGTGGTTTCTTGTGTGTGCGAAGTATTCGTATGTTTCTCCAATAACAGGTATATCACTCAGTACTTATTTTTCCCGATTGTAATTCTCGTTTATTTTTCTTTTTGTTGAGAAGATCCTTCCCAATGATTTTTGTGATAAAAAATTGCTGCTGTTCATATGCATTTTCCGACTACCGTCTAAAAGATGGATCGCATTTAATTGGAAATACATGCGTAATACTTCGCTGCAATGTAATATTGAAAATATGAACTTTGGATTTAGATTGCTTTTTTCATTTTTTTAATGCTATTCAAGTTTTTTTTGAATGGTCATATGCTTGAATTAGTTTTCATTGGGTTTTTTTCCAGTAGCTTCAATTTGTGCCTAAAAGTACAAGCGGCTTATGACCTAATTTATGTTGAATTTCTTAAATTTCTTGTTTCTCCAGCAAAGGGAAATAATAAAAGCTAGTATGTTTTTCGTATGGAATGGTAGGATAAGTGATTGTAATTTTGTTGGTATGACGATACCTTATTTTACGCTAGTTGTAAAAGAATGGTTAGTTTGTTATAAGCGACTTTCCCTCCCAAGGTTTAGAGATTTTTCGGGGAATCGTATTTTTGCCCGTGAAATTTGTGAAAATTTCCTTTTTCGCTCTTTATTTTTGTAAACCATTCCCGGAATAAATTAATTCATTGCTAATTTTAATAGACTTGTCAGACTTTTTTTGAAACTTGTTTACTTTAAATTTCAAATGAGGATGAAATAATGAAAGCCTGATAGTTGATTCAAGCCTCAACAAAGAAAATTAACTGGTAGAGTTCTTTCTACAAGTGTTGTTAGCGTGATTGATTACTGTTTTAACAAATTTGTCCATGCGTATTCCACTTTGTCCTGATTCTCGTTGAATTACAATAGTAAAGCAGATACAGCATACGAAGAGTGTTCAATTCACTTTTATCTGAATGGGCCTGTCCGCGGCGGCTAGCCACGATAGTGCTGAGTACATTTTTTAAAGAAATGACCTCGGCAATAACAGTTTAATCACCAATTTTACCATTTAAGGATAGTAGTAGACGTTAGGCACTCCATTTTAAGACTTAGAAAGTACAGCATTGATCCCTGCACTTATCTGTTGGTATTATGATCCCCCCGTAAATAGAAACTTCCTTGTTTAGTCAGCCATTGCAATATGTTGTAGACAATGAGTTCGGGGGAAGTATTGAATTAAGAGGTGCTTGGTGGAGATCTGGAATTTAACGGATTGAATTAGGGGTTGTTGTTAGCATCTGGGATGAGATAAAGGGTAGCATGCCAATCATTCTAATTTTATCGCATGCTAACTACCTTGTTGTCCAAGGCTAGTTTTATTGCTACAAGGCGCTTGGTGTGCCACATGCTGGAGGAGACTTGTGGAGTGCATCTCATCTAAGCAGTCAGTCAATATTTGATTCGATTGGATTTTTAAGCGCCTTTTAGCTAGGATTCAATAGAGGAAGCGTAAGCTATATGTCAAAAGTTGCTGTTCTACGGCGCAAACCAATTACCATATTTGTTTTTTTAATTAGTTTTTTATAGTAAAACGCTGCAGAATCTAAGTGCTTTACTACATCTGGTGTGGATAAACCGTTTTTAAAATGACTGCAATTTACCATTCCATTCAAACAATGTATGTGTTTAGAGTATGAGAAAGGACCTGCTTTACTTTTAAGCGGAGGATACATATTCCTTTCCGAACTGCTACGATTCATGCAGCTGTATCAATTTGAAAAATAAAATATACTATTCTTTTTTACCTGAAGGTATAAAATGACCTTTAACTTTGGGTTGGACTGCGTGTGCTTTATTTCGTACAGAAGGATGAGTTGCTTTAAGTAGCATCGCGCGTACAACTATGTTTCCTTGGTTAATTTTTTACTTGCTTATGGACGTTCCCACTTCACTCAAAAAAGGCAATCAAACTAAAAAATTTCGCTTTCTCAATGTGATTATTTTTGGAAGTTTACCCATCCTGTCGAGATGCTACCTTTTTGGCTTAAGCGCCACGATATTTTCTTGTTTTGAAAAAGGATGCATTCATCCCTCTTGCAGGAAGCTGGGTAGGGGGAATCGGATTGTGTCCACAATCTATACTCCGATCTCCCAGAAAAGGAAAAGTTTTGTATTTTCTGAATTGAAGCTGCTACAGAGCAACAAGAATGACGCCATCTCATACAAAAGGTTTCTTCGTTCGAATCCGACGCCGATATTTGTTCAAGATAGAGAATGGCAAAGATTTACTCCGTCATTTGATGCTACTACACTAGCTCTATTGGCTACTGTAACTCCTATGGTACCATGGAAGCCTCCTGGAGCAGATTTTCCATCATGGATTGATTTACAAGGTCGCTTAATGCGTAATCGTATTATACTTTTGGGCACTTACCTTGATGAAGGCATTGCAAATCAACTATTGGCAACACTGCTCTATCTTAATTCAGAGAGCGCAACTCGACCAATAAGTCTCTATATTAACTCTCCTGGGGCATATGCATCTTCTACCTTATCGGTTTTAGATGCACTGGAGTCGATTGATTGTCCTATTTGTACTGTAAATCTTGGCCTTACATCCGGTTTATTGTCACTCCTATGCTCAGCCGGATCTCAGGGGCAACGCTATGCTTTGCCGAATGCACGATTTTTTATGCAAGGAATTGGCATTGAGGACGATATATCTGGAAAGGTAAGGGCTCAAATGGATGTACTTTACCCCAATGACTAAGTGCTTCAGCATTATTTGTTATGGTAATGTAGGAGATTGTTTCTTTGGTTGGTAAACGCGATACGAGTTGTAACTATGCTGCAATAACTCATCTAATGTTTTACCTGGATAAAAGGTTTTATTTGAATGACTGTGGCAAATCATTCCTTTTGATTAATAATTTTTTATTGTAATTGCATAGGAATTTTCTGCAGGCTGTACCTATTTAAAGTTTGCATTGTTAGTTTACCTTAGAAAATCTATTTACTACGAAAATTTATTTACTACGCATGCATTCGTAGCAACCACCAGTGGTTCATCTTTTTTTTCTGATAATATTGTTGCATAGCGTTGTTCTACCTGCTAT
This sequence comes from Cardiosporidium cionae, assembly GCA_015476325.1. Lineage (NCBI taxonomy): Eukaryota > Apicomplexa > Aconoidasida > Nephromycida > Cardiosporidium > Cardiosporidium cionae. The sequence continues at coordinate 54,891 of JADAQX010000131.1, read as the reverse complement.
TTCTGATGCCTAAGAAATTTGACGCATGCATTTTTATTACGAGTATATAAAATGGAACGGCTGAATGCCCGTCAAATATTCAGCAGTTTTTTTGCTTAATTTTTGAAAGCAAATGTTCCTGTTCTAAGGAGGCGGTTAAATTTTCTATGCCTTCTAAATGCAAATCTAAATTTTTTTTGTTATTTTGTTTCTAGGTTTCTGATGTAGCGATTGAAGTACGCGAGCGCATAAAAGAGAATAAGCGACTACTTTCAAGTCTCGCTCGTAATACTCTTCAGCCTATAGAAAAGCTTAAACAAGATTTTCATCGCAATTTTTATTTATCTGCGTCTGAAGCTGTTTCCTACGGTCTAATTGATGCCGTTTTATTGCCGAAAAATAACAGTATTTCAGAAGATAGGGAAACAGAAGCATTTTTTGGCGATTTTGGAGGCAAATTCAAACAAAGATATCAACAAAATAGGGGGATGAATGGGTGGGGTGGCCAGCCACCTCATGTACGCTCAACTGCCATTTGTTGAAATATAATAGTTTCAGACTTGCTCTATCTAAGCGAAGCACTAATTTTGCTTGTATGTCTTCATTGCACTTCTACTCACTTGCTGCCTCCCAATTGTATATCGGACTTTATTGCTTCGTTTCAGCTCTCTATTAAGTTGTGTTAAGTCGTGTTGGTTATAATGGTCGTACATACTCTGCATAAAGTAGGATGGCGGTAGAGCGCCCCTCATAGTATGCATATTCCCAATTCAACAGACTAAGTGCCTTTTTTGATTGCACCACAAGTACACCGCTTCACCAAACAAGTATGCTAGAATATTCCAGTTTTTTAACAAGCACAATTAAGAAATCAATTCTATTTTCATTTTACAACAGCGCGGCAAATCGTAGTGCGATTATGACCAAAATCGGGTCCATTGCTAATTTTTTAAAAACTAATATGCTAAATTTATTCAAAATTCGAGTACTCATAGTCGACTTAACATCCTTGGTAGTTGCTGTTTAACACTTGGGCTTAGTTTCAATCTTAAGGACTTATAATTTTCTCCAATCATCTCAGCAGACCTACGAAAAAGTGTAAGATCTCGGTGTGTTAGCTGCAATGTAAATTTTTTAATTCTTATTGAAGCATTGCTACTACAATAAATTCAAACGTCGCCACAGATTCGCTGTTTTATTTACGCACTCAAGAAAACGTCATATTTGTAGATCGTTCACAGAATACAAAAAATCGTATAGGATTTTAACTCCAAGGGGATACTGTTTTACATATTCTAATAAATACTTGTCTGCCTTTTGGATATTCGAGACTTCAACATCATCCGAATCAATTGCTGGTTCGCTCAAAGCTGCTGTGTCATGTATAAGAGATTCGGCATATGACCGTAAGGAAAGAATTTGATGAAAGGGAAAACGGATTGCAGGGTTCATCATTATCTGCCGCAAATCAGGAAACGAACTTTCTAAGCAGTCCTTGCATGGGACAGGGAAATGATCATTCATGCATTCAATACATTGAAGAAACAAAAACGTCATCTCTTGAAAAATACGAATTTCATAAGCACACAGATACTGAACTCCAGAGCTATTCTGAATGTCTATATATTTTCGAAGAACTTGTGTACTGTGTATTTCTGCAATCAAAACTTGTACCAAATGGTTTAATAAAATTCCCTCTCCATATAAAAAAAAAGAATCTCTGCACAATTCCACATATCTGTCATCTTCGCTGTACAACCATTCCATGTCCGTTACAACGTTGACATAAAATTCGAGATATTTGATGATCACCATAGAACGAAAAAGCCATGATATTTCCAGCTTTGGATACAAATCAAAATATAAATCCGAGAGATATAAATATTTGATTAATGCAGACAATGAGATTGTAATTAGATTCGCACCTTGTATCATAGAATTGAACGGAATAGAAGCACTATGATCACTCGCTGCGTGATCTGAATTTTTGAAAGCATCGTTCGAGTTGTTTAGTAACACATTGAGAAGTTGTTCTATACTTTCAGGCGCGCAGAGAACAAGACGATTTTCTAAGTAGGCTAGAAATGATGAGAAACAAGAGCAAGAGTCTACTATATGCGACGAATCTTCCAATGGTAAATTATTATAACATCCTATAGACTTTCCTTTTCCCATTAATCTCAAAATTTCCCTAAGCTCAGTTTCAAAAACATTACCAAGCAAATGGTAGGGTCCATAACTATGAGGAACAATCCCCATCAAAGCATGCAATGAAGTTGCAAAAATTTCTTGAAAATTTCTATTTTCAGGAAAACAACCTGTTGATACAGAGTCTACTGCTTTTTCAGTGATAGCAGGTTTTTCTTCCCCACAAGAAATTCCAACACTAGCGTGTTTATCTATCAAGTAAATTTCAGGTACAGTCCGCTGCAGCCAAGCAAAATAGGAAAGCATGAAATAATTCGAAGGCTGTAGTTGACAGAACGATTGAATGAAATCCATTTCTTCTTGAAGAAGTTTAATGAGCGGATCCTGATCCAAATTAGAGTCTAATAATTTCACGCCGCAGTCAGGAATTGAGTCAATACGCATTATAGAATCACGTGATTTCATATATCCTGAAGAAATGAGGTGCTTTAATATAAAACAACGATAATTCCAAGCTACTGCACTTTTTGGATGAAGTCTGAGAATGAGTTTTACAAGATTCAGTTCCAACATGGGACGATCCATCTTCTTATTCGATTTGAGAGAAGGTAGCTCTTGCATATCTAATAAGAACAGTTGCTCTCTTAGCAACCATGCCTGTCGACGATCTGCATCCTTCAGTAAAACAAAAACTGTTAATAAATCTAGCATTTCATAGAGTCGATTAGGAGCTATATTTTTCTTGTTGGGAATGCCACCTTGGCTGGATGCTGCTAGGTGTTGCTCAATTTGATTATTTGTCAACAATACATATCCTGGTGACTGAATACAGTTATCGCAGTGTGAATTGTCCTGCATATGTAGTGCCATGCTAGAAATAAGTTTTTGTAAGGTAGTATCGATATTTGCTGAGAAACTAACAATTTTAGCAGATAAAACATACATTTTTAACATGCAATTCTCACAAATAATAAGGACGTTTTCCAATATGTCACAATAGTACTTCAGACATACATCATTTTGACACAGGGTAGCTGATCTATCAAAAAATTTGTCGGAAGCACACGTCTGGCTATAGGTTGACAATAGTAGACACGAGCAAAACGCAACTTCATGAATTTTAGGGCAATTGTAAAGGAGTCGCAGCATTTCAAAGTAGTGATCCGCCAGAAATAACTCTTGCAATTCCTCCTTAAAACTATCTTCTCCATCTTCTTGTACCTTGAAAGCTTTAAGTAATTTTGGAAAAATGCCAAGAGAATCCCCTGCTCTCTCACCCATTTCTACCTTGTAGAGGAGATGTTACATTTCAAGTAGTATTTTGACTAGATAATCACTCTATGTAGCCTGATGCTGCCACAGCATAACTAATGAAACAAGCAGCAATGCTACTCTTATTTGTGGTTTAACTTGTTCACCCAACAGTATTAATAACGGAAGAAAATTGATTTTTCAAAGCAAACGCGAGATGGCGCAGCCACATATATTTGAGATTAGGTGGCGTCCATCACGATTCTACTTTTAATGCGAAAAGAAAAAGAAAAAGGTCTTTAACATACATAAAGTTAGAATGATGAAATTGCAAAAGTTTGTTCACTTTCTGTCCTTCATCCCCCATTCAAAAATACGTTACATATCATTATCGTAAATATTTGAAGAAAAAGCAGAAACTCTTTTAATCTTCACTCTATTTAAAAAGCGATGGAGAGAAACCATGTGTCCTCTTAGTCAAAAAAATTCAAATTACATTAGCGCACAAAGAATGAAAGTGTTCTTATTGAACAAGTAAGACCGGTGAACAAGTAAGACCGGTGCGGAATTTGCACGCTGAATTGCGCTAGCGCGGAGCAAAAACTCCCTGCAAAATTGCAATATACATGTTAACTTTTATAGAAAGCAAGAAAGGTATGCCTTGTCATTTTGCTCCCATGAATGCAACAATTTCAGCATCTTCTCATTTTTGATTTCGTGTTTTACAACAACTTGTTACTGAAACAAAACTTTCAAATATAACCAGCATTTTTATGAAAAACATACTTTCATTTGTCTTGCAGAATGTGTATTGCAAAGAAATCACTCATAAACGATTCTGTATAATCATCATAAACTACTTCGTCATTGAATCCACATGGTTATTAGTATAATTATACCGGATTACGGCGTATCGCACCCAAAAATTTGTTTAATCGTTAATGGAAATGCTTACCATAAAATTGCAAGATATGTTACAACAAAGCGTTCAATACCTAATTTCATATTTCACGTAGCCGGAGTTGAAGTAAAAAGCTCCTGGAAAATCCTGTCGGGAAGACTGTGAGAATTACCAATGTACCCATTTTGTCATTACATACACTCGCCTCATAAATTAGCCGCAACCAAACCTCTGTTGTTTTAATTCTTTAATACCGATACCATTACTATTCTGTGATCTAAAATGAAGCGCAATGCTGCACTATTTGTCTATAAAATAAGAAGCATTCCTAGAGATTGGGACTACAACAACTAAAGAAAGCGTTTGCCTCTTATCGATTTAATTTCCAGAGAACATTAGGCAGAATCGGTCATTACTTCGTCGAATGAAATTTTTCTCCAAATTGGAAACAAATTTATAAAAAATTTTACTTAGAATGATTAAAATTTATGAAAGGCCAGATTGGAAGAATAGAAAAATTGAACGCAAGATTTATAGCTATAGACTTTGAGAATTCGCTTAGCGACGCATGTTACATTCTACTTTCTCTACTCTGGGCTTATCTGATTTTCGAAAGCCTAGGGTTGAGATTTGCCCTAACAATGAGGAACAAGCTGACCCGTCAGCTTCTACACTACTTCGCTCTTGGCAAAGTATGTGCGACCTTACTATATTACCATTCTGCTTCTTCTAAAATATTCAGAATAGCGTGGATCTTCTCTTCTGCTTGCATATGCATCTAAGAGTCATGAACTCCCTCTATTTCTGAATTGTACGAGAGTTTTTGCGTTGTTCTTTCTCTTTGTGAAAATAAAATCGGAATTCCCACCTGCGAACCGCCTCTTTCATAAGCTGTTTACGCTGTAAAAACTCATCTGAATCAACCACTTGCACCTGCACAATATGGTATTAATGTGTATGTTGTATTAGTTACCTCTGAGAAAGTGCCACGTGAAAAGTTGTTTTTACGACTAGTGTTGTTCTCAGTTTAGGAACAGGGTTGCCTCAACTTAGCCGTGGAAAATCTGTGATAGCTAAAAAGCAAGAGATGCTGCTTATTGTAGAGATTAGTCAATGCTTTTTATTTCTTTGATTTTTGGCCTCAGTCATTACTCTCTCTGTATATTTTGTCTTCTACGCTTTTTATGCTTTGTGGACGCTTTGAATTATCTTCGTTGATCAAGTAGTGAAGTCTTGTGCAATTAATGGATTGGAAGTTTTCGCTAGAGTTTAGTGGAAGTAGTGCGAGTCTTTGTTTTCTGAATTTCATACCTTATGGATTTTTGGTTTTTGCTTCAAAGATACAGAGGAGAATGTATATTCTAAATAAAGTCATTTGATTTTTTATTTGGTGTTGATTACCGAATTGTAGTATTGATGTACTTTTAATGAAGAAACTTATCACTACATCATGCAAACTCTAGATTTATGTGTGAAAGCTGCTCAAATGTATTGTGCTTGAAGATAAGGTTTAGTTATTCATATGAGTAGATCAGGTTCTTGTATAGCATTCTTTAGGATTTTGTATGTGATTTCAGCTGTTTAATGAAATGTTTTGTGTTTTTGAATATTTGAATGGGGCAATTTTATATTTCATGCAAATTCCTTTGAACTGTGTATGTACTACAAATAGATACTTTTTAAACACTTGCGCAGGCGGACGGATTGATGGGTTATAATGGCTCTGCCATGTTAGCCATGACTGGGAAGAAATGCGTTGCAATTGCTACAGATTCAAGGTTGGGAATACGCAGTTTTAGCACCATCGCTGAAAATTTCCAAAAGGTTTTCAAAATGAATGAACAATGCTTTGTGGGATTTTCAGGACTCGCCACTGACGTGCAGACGATGTAAGCTGATCTTCCTTTTGTTTTTTGTAGGCATTTCTTCTATTTTTAGAGCGTGTTTCGTTTTACTCATCTGATTTCTCACCTATCCTAAATAGACAGTATGTTACAAAGTGCTGTATTTCAGTGTAATTTTTTTCAGAATTTCATAGAAGAAAGTTGATATGTTTACTTTACTTTGATGGATTTTAACTTATATTTTCTTCTTAGTTTAGGGGTTTGTGTTGCATCATTCTATAATACTCGTATGCACGCTTGCATTTTTGAACATTTAAATAAAATCAAATGTGTTGGGCTTATTCCTAATACCTTTTGGGTGCACAATGCTGTGATGACTTGAAAATTACACTTTGCATGCAATATAAGGAAAGTATCATAAAGTAGAAAATTTGTTTTATTGAAACGTATTTAATGGGTGTGCATGCTTTTATATTTATTTATATGAAACTATTTAGTGTTTGGAATTCTCTTTTGTTTATATCGTTGATGAATAAAAAGCAAACCAACTGATTTGCTTTGCCGCATTCTTTAATCATTATATGCAAGCTTTGCTTGCTATGTTACATTTTAATGTTAGGCATGAGCTTCTACGTTTTCGTATGAATCTTTACGCTTTAAAAGAGCAGCGAAATATGCAATCAAGCGTTGTAGTTTCATTGCTTGGAAATCTACTATACCAGCGAAGGTTTTCCCCCTTTTTGGTGTCCCCTATGTTAGCTGGATTGAATGATGATGGTGAACCCATAATTAGCACATATGATTTCATCGGAGCAGAGTCTTCTGCAAAAGATTTTGTTGTGGGTGGTTCTGCGGCTGAAACGCTTCATGGAGTTTGCGAAGCCTTGTACAAACCTGATATGGTAAACACTGCGCTAATAAGAAGAGAAGAGAGGAACTTATCGTAGCGCAAATAATTTGAATCTTTTCATGAAAGTAAAATAATTATGATAAGGAATAAGAATGACTGAAAGATAGAGGTGGAGGATGTGATGGTAGGGAGTATTACCTTATAAAATCTGTCTATAGCGTTTGTTTGAAATATCCTATATGATAGCTTTGTGCAGTTGCGCCTAGTATTCCTTCGTTAGGCACTTTTAAGAAACTGTTTGAAGTTGTTAGCAATTTATTGAACGAATGCCAAAACGTTTAAGATTTTTCTAAATAGAAGGCAGTGCGCTATTGTTATTCTCGAAGTTGATTTTTTGAAAGCATATCCTTTGCGCAGATTTGGAAATGTTATTGCTCTTCTGAGCATACATTTTTTTGTAAAAAGTGTATTCTAGGCGTGCAGTGTTTCTAATGCATAGTATGACCGCACACGAAATCATAGAATACGCTAAAGATGGTTTGTATTTTTCTGAGTTTTGCTCGATGCTACTATACCATAGTCATAAGAAGTCTGAGAGGCTCATATATGTTTTGCCTGGCATAACTCAGGAACCTGAGCAACTTTTTGAAACAACGTCTCAATGTTTTCTGGCTGGATTGGATAGGACGATTACCGCTGGTTGGGGTGCTGTTATTTACATTATGTACGTCAGGTTGAGTAATTTGTTTCTTATTTCTTGTGCGAATATGAGGGTGATGTCTTTGTTTTGTTTATTGACAAATTCTATGAAACCTAAAAGTAGACATAGATACTTTCTTACATTTTTTCACTGCCAACCAATGAGCGCCACGACACTCCCGTAAGATCAATGGTGTAGTTTACGAAGATTGTGAGTGAATTCAGAAGTAATGAAAATTTTTATGAGTGGGGATCACTTTCTCTCTGCATCTTTTTCTGAAAGCTTCTCTTTTGTGCTGGTAGAATAGAAATGTTCTATCTACCATTAAGCACACGAGTGTTGTGACGATTTGCTATATAGCTACAAATAAGAAAGGCGTAGTGTTGTTTTTGTATTTATACTTTGGTACCGTCGTCTCTTCGACTAACCTGTTGGTATGCTGTAGTTCTGCAACCTTCCATCCACGTTTTCAATGAATCATTCTGCCATTCATTGATGAATAAATAAATTGCTAGATTATAGAACTGCTCTACTTGTGATTTCTTTGAAGTTTCTTTAAAAATGTCATTTTCTCATCTCATTTTCTTTCTCAATGGTTTCAGCACGCAAGACAGTGTCATTTGCCGAAAGTTGGTTTCTCGAATGGATTAGTAGAACAACTTGTTCAGACGAGTGCGTTCTGGTAAAATAATAAAGAAAAATAAAGCTAGGAATAACCTCAAATACACCTTTCTAATGCGCAGATATTCCCGTGTGGAAAAAAAATAGCGACACTCCAAAGTTCTTGTTTTATTTGTAAAGTGTATTCTTTGAACTTTCATTCTTGTAAAAAACAATAATTCAAACTTTGCTTTATTTGATCCAAAACGGAAGTACATACAAATCAATTGATTTCTAGAAATCTCCAAAGATGCGCGAAGGCGTTGTGAAACTCCCCGCTTAAAAATGTATAAACGCATCTTTGTTAGCGTTTTAGAGCTTAATTCAACATTTCAATTGAGAAATATGTCAAGAAATACGTCTTCTGTTCGTTGGCTCATTAAGCGCTGCGTGTTTAGAATTCACAATTTTGTTGCGACACAATAAAGAGTGTTACAGAACGCTGCTTTCTTTGTTAAGATTAATTTTTTCATAATTTGTGCCTCAGAAATAAAGATTTTTACCGAAAACCACCATTCCATTATAACTTTCAAGTCTCATAAACTAAATGAAGTAGCTATTTTTGTGGTGCAATGGTCGCAATAATGGTTAAGACAATTGTAATGGATGGCTCGTCGTGAGCGATACCTTATTGATTTGTTATGTAAATAAAGTCTTATGTTTTCCTTAATTCATTGCATTTCCTGAACCAGGGATTGAGATGTCTAGGCTTTTCGGAACATTTCAAACAAATCTCGTCCAATTTATTGTTGCTTTACTGTTCTAACTTGATGAAATAGTCTTGAGCTATTTTTACTGTGATGGATTAGACTGCGAAGTATTCCATCAATGCCGAGAATGTAGAGCTTCGCAAATGTTTCAATGATAGAGGGAGTGAAGTTTGCTCTCTTGTAGACGGAGTTACCTGTAGTTATCAGCAGAAAATTAATCTTATTCTTGCAATTTTCTAGGATTCTATGGTTTCTTTTAAATTTCATATAGCGGGGGGCGATTATTTCGTAGTTAGCTTGTCATGTTGAAAATAACACCAAAGCAATCCTAGCCATCTTTCCTAACCCTTATCGATTTTCAGTTATTAAAAGTTTGGATCAAGTAAAAATTCTTGCTAACCACCATACTGGTTAGTGTACTTCATGCTTTTACTGTTTTATCCAACAAGATGATACAAACACGCGATACATTAAAAATACTTTTTTATTGCGTTTGCCCACAAAATAGGAATTAAACAGTAGTGCTAGTGAAATTTTGCCCGGCTAAATTTGATGAACATATATATGTACACTTTGCAGAGATCTGCCTCTCGTTTTGTAGATTATATGGGACAACCATTTTCGGATAAGCACATGAATAGAGTTGCACCTATTAATTTTAAACTTAAAACTCCATATTGTCTTACGGATGTTTACACCACGAAAAGTGAATAGCAGTTGAGATCATAATTCATCTCGAAGAGCCGAATAGGCATTCCACCAGTGTACACCCTTGGAATATATCCATTGGCTAGCAAGGTGCCATACCTGTACGACAACAATGATCACTGCTAAATCCAATCTAAAATATTCATCTCATTCATACACAAAAAAGAGCCTAAATTTAACAATTTTGGAGTTCGTTTTTACTCCCTGTGTTCTCATATAATAAAATAACTACATTTTTTGTTTCTTTGGAATAGCTACTGTCAAGCCGCCAATATTACATTTTAAATTTCAAGACACAAAAAATCATTTCAGTATAAGCCATTTTGCTTAAAAAGTTTCACGATACAGTCCATGGTATTTTTTACCTTCCATATAATAGTATCCAATTTCCCCAGTACTGTAGTACAATAGGCCAGAATTCCAGGGGATAAGAACCCACTGCAAGAAAAATGAAGTCAAGTGAAAGCATTACAAGTACATTACATATTTCTAATCCTGCAACATAACATTATAAGCAAATAAAGATAAAAAATTTGTGGGCATTACGAAAATATGTAATGAAGAGAATACGCAATGCAATAGTAAACAAAAATGTAATAGAGCTTTGCCGCGATAACTGTTATCGAGGTAGATTGTAAGGTTTCTTAAATCATTTGTTTGCTGTATTCACACAATCTTAATTATTTCTAACCTAGAAAGATAGAAAAATCCTTGCAAGACTCGAAGGCTCACTACTATGCCTCCAAATATTATAACGGTCAACAAAACTGGAATTACAAGAACTTTCCAAACAAATTGAAATAAAAAAAAACTGAAAAAAAAGCAACAAATGTTAAACAGTGTAAAAAAGTATAGAAAGTGAGTAGCAAGCTAGAAATAGTTGGTAATGGACAAGATATCTTCATGGAAAAACCCTTGCATAAGTACTTAACTACAAAAATGTTCCCAGGAAGCAAGCCTTAAGAAAATATATGAATAGTTCAATTCTTACAAAAATAATTTTATACAATGACGACATTTTTGATACATAGAAGAGCATCTAGTTGAATCTATGCTCACTTTACCATTCAAAGTACCAATATAATAAAAATATTACACACCATGCAGATGTCTGTAACAGTGTCATGTTAGAAAATCAATAAAAATTCTTAAGTTTTGCACAGATAAGAATTTCTCAATAAATCTCTTACAATTTGCTTAAACTGTTCAAACACCTATAGAGGCAATTAAATTTAGATATACCTACGAGTGGACATAAAGAAAATCGCTGTTCCGCTTAAAATAAACAAGCCAGATAAAAAGCCATGCGTTCTTCCCTACTCCCAAAAACACAAATTTAATACAGAATCAATGCCTTACACCTCCACTACCAATGAATCGAAGCAGTTCTGTTTCTACTTAATTATCAATTCATGCCAAGAAAAACTTCCAAGAATTAGAGCATGGCCATTGCTAACGAAGTGATAATAAAGTAACAACTATAATTATTAAAAATACTTATTCTATGCATTTTACTTGCTATTTTCATAGCAATATAGACATGATAAACTAGCATAGCTATACAAAGTTTTCCGGAGCGAAACGCAGCTACGCAAATAGCTATATTAACATACGAATAATGCTTAAACACTACTTTTAAAGCAAAAGGAAAAATTAAAAAAGCTTAGAAAAGCACACACATCCATGTTGCTTGCTTAGCTTCCCTACCCTTATTAACTGAACACTAGTTTCCATGGTGCAAACGCAAAATTTTCCCATTATGTAAGAAAATCAGTAAATATTATTATTAAAAGACAAGCATGTCTACTTACATATACAAGAGCCATTCTGCGATACTTGCCAGAATGGACGAAAGTAAAAGTATATCCCGAAGGAAAGGCGTTCTGCCAAAGGTCGTATACAGCGATGTTCCAACTCTTGGAGCATTAATTATCATACGAAACAGATCGGTGTGGAACATTGATTCTACAAAGAAAACACCATTGGAAATGTACATGAAGTATTCAAATCAAAAGGAAACTCGTAAATAATAGAAAGAAGTAGAAATACTGCAAGAATCAAGGTAAAATAGAAGTATTCCTTCAGCTGCATCAAGCACATACGTATTTATCTATGAAAAGCATTAGTTTTAATTCAAAACTTATTTTGAATAAAATACATATTTTTCATACAAAATATTTGTACTTCTATACTTCAATAATAAAGGAATAGACCTTTTAAAATGAAGCTCTCTGATGCTTAACAATGGAAGTTTTTAAAAACATTCCAAAAATTACAAGTATAGTAAAGCATTGGCATATACGAAGGTGATTGCTTTATATGTACCATTTTATTGACAGAATAAGAGTCGCTTACATACTGATACTACAAAATTTTGCTAGTTATTTTTCTACATTCCTCACTCAATGGTAGCGGCAACATAGGGCATGAGTGAGAAACAACATGGGGAGAAGCAGCATCCCGGTGTGGTTTGGTAAAGGGCCATATAGACAAGGGGTGAAAGGAATGTCGAATAGGGATGTTGTGACTATCGTAGCAACCCATCCAAACGATATGGGAAACAAAAATATAGCTTAAAAAGAAAAAGAGTAGAAAGAGATGAAGAACACTTCGTCGAGCGTAGCGTTCGTAGTAATAATAAACTGAGAACAACATACTGAAAAAGTCTTGCTTCTATGTTTAAAAAAGTAAAAGCACTCAAATCATTGGCAGTCCATTGACTTGCTCGATATAGTGGATAGAATTCAAGATGTCTAAGTTTTACCTTTTGACACCGAGATTATCTATAAGAAGTAGACTCAAATTGAATGTGGCAAAGATAATATAGTTTTGAATACTCTTATTTTGCAATGAATTCTAAATGGGTTCAGGTAAGCTACATCGTAATAAAGACACACGGATGCACGTTGAGAAGACACACCTACCAGGCGAATCCATCAGGCCCGCCGAACTCCAATTTGCGTCATGCTCTACTCGAAAAACATCACTTGAGGGGCTACAGCATGCATGATTAAAAGTAATAAGGTCATTAAAACATTACATTTTATTGGTATGGGCACTATTCAGTAGAAAGTATAGCTTTTTCTTCTCTTAAAAACATATATTTATTGAATTCATGAAATTTGATGGGATTATTACCAATCATTTTGCACATCGACTTTTCCCAAATTTTTGTGGCGCAGCATCGTGTGATGAAGTCAAAAGCGTAGCAGATCAACGAATAAGTGGACGTTTGTAATTATAATGACTTATACCATAAAAAGGCTACGCAGATATAGCATTTTTTTTTATTCCCTTAGTTGAAGTTGTCATTTTATAAAAATGTATATTTTTATAGAACATAGACATACAGAAAAAAAACATAAAATATAATCCAAGCAATAGGCTGCAATTCAAGTCAAAATAAAAATCGTTTATAAAACAATTTCCCCATTTTGAATGCAGCCACAAAGTTATATAAGGAAGTAAATACTGTTTAATGCAACGTTGAGTTACCTTGGCTCTTATCTGTAAATTTTGTATTCGTTAGCTATGGAGGAGCTAGCTCGTAAACGAACCAGGATGATAGTACAATGCTTTATTTCCCTAGCTCTACCCATTTTCATAAAAGGAAATGAAGCAAATTTCACACACAATGTAATTTTCAATCAATTGCAGCAGGAGCAAACTCAAATTTGATTAATGTTATTGTGTATCAAATGGTGTGCACCAATTCATTATTTGAGAAAGAGTTACCTTTCCAATGAAGGGAACCAAAGTTTTACCTTTTTAAGTATACATACTATTTTTTTATAAAAGAAAAAGGTTGAAAGTAGTGCGCTTGACGTACAGATTTATGTGAAAAGCTGTAATTATATTAACTTTTGCATCAGAATGTTGGCGCATAATAAGGTGGATTATAATATGTTTAATGAAACGTTGTGTATGCACTGGGGTATTACGTTGCTGCTCAATTATATATACAGCATAGTGTTTAGTCTTGAATGCATTGGCACTGAGTGTGTTCAACCTTAAGATTTCAGAGATTAAATGTGGTAAATTCGAAAGAACGAATTCTTATGTTATTCTCATAGTTGTATAAAACATAACGTACCAAGTTTTCTTTGTTTTTTCAAGTATGATAGAAGCTACGTGGTTTTCTACGTTTTTTTTTATTTTGAAACAATTAGATAGTCATAAGCATCAATTTTCTTTCAGTTAAAGTATACAATTTGTGTTACCTAATATGGGAGAAGATATTTTTCCTTACTGGCTTCTGTTATGGCAAAGAGTAGCAGTTTTAGTGCAAATTGGTGTAGAGCTGGGCGTGTTTGAGGGAATACGACATAACAAATAAAAAGAAAATAAAGGGAAGTACAACGGTTAATAGGGAACGGTAACAAACAATTACTTTGACTAAGTTGAGCTTCTATTATGTCTTGTTTATCTTTGTTCCTCGTGGATCTATTTTTGTTGTTAGAATTGAATGAGTGCAATAACTTTTTTGTCAGTATGTACTTTGTTGATTTTTTGAATTAAGTTTAATTAGTAGGCTTGCTTCCTCTTTCTTCAAAAACTCTGTTAGGATTGAATTTTGTAACAAAAAGAATCACCTCTTTCACTATCAACGAAATTCATGCACTAACATTTCAAACATTACAATTACTCTCCGTATTCCATTCCTGCTATGAGCGCTGGCTATTCTTTTATTCATTTTAGATTTAGTTATATATATTGTAAGTTGTCTTTTCGCAACGTTCACGAGAATTGCGGTAACCTACTCAGTTTTTTCGCACCTTATCCAATGAGTCACGCTCAGGACTTCGTTGGAATTCATCACACCTAATATGCACTCCCTTCTTAAACTTATTGTAATCTATGTAAATGAACTTTTTCGCAAGAATATAAATATTATTACCGTGACCAATTCCAAAACAATGAAAGTGTTATCTGTGATGGTGCAGTACGTTAATGAATTCTTGTATTTTCTACCCTTCCTTCTATTACCCGCCTGATGCAATCTTTTCTCCGCTCGTCTGGAAAATTTTGCCGTTCTTCAGGTCCAAAAATAGCATGCAGAAGCAATCTACTTTTGACTCTTTCTATAATGATTGTATTCTTTCATTTTCATAAAATAGAGCATTTGAACTTTTTTTCCTTATCTATGAAAAACAGTTCTATACCAAAAGTTATTAAAGAGATTTGACAGAGTGATTTACAGCAATGGGAAAGAAACCACGAAATTGTGCATCTGGGGACATAGGAACTCCAAAATGGGAAGCGACAAAAAGACTCAATTCTTCTGTTAGCGGTAGAGCAGAATCCTTTCAAGCTAAATGTTGCGACAATGAGTTGGACACTGCCAAATGTGCAAACCACAGTCGGTCAGTGTATCTACCAATCAAAGTCATAATGGGAACATATATTGAATCTGTGCTATTTTATTCATATCTTCTAATTACCCCTCCGTTTCTCATTGAACGCGCTAACTACTTATACCCTTTCAATCAATGGAATTATCTTACCATCGTGGGACTTGCTAATTGGGGCGCTCCTTGGATTTACAAGAAGTGTTTTAGTTTTGGTCATGTTATTGATTTGCCAGCTGTTTTACTTGAATGGTTCCAACAAAAAGAAACTTCAAGTGAGCCTACCTTTTAGGAATTTCTGTTGCTCTCCGCTTGGAGGTTCCAAGCAGAACGATGAAGTTTATGCGTCTGAATGGCAATTCTTTGTATTCCTTCTTTAATGCTTTTACAATTACCATGTGTGTTTTTGCCTTGGTGTAGTCCTTAAATTACTGACTTATCGATAAAAACAGCGTATCTAGTTGTCATGTCATTGCCGTTCTACTCTATTCCTGCTTGTTACTGCGGAAAAAATATATAGGTTGGGTCGAACTTTTTTAACTGGACCTAATGTCTTTGTCATCACAATTTTTTAGATCATTGCTGCATATTCTAATTTTAGAAATGCAACCGTAAATGCTAATTTCTGGTTTTCAAGCACAGTCTTTTTAATTATAGCTCAAGAAATCATTAGTTATTGTATTGTTTATTTTAACATCAGGACACATCAGGACGAAACTGATAGTAATCTCAGTCGCTGCTTGCATTTCTGGCTGTCTATTCTCTTATCTGCAGCCTTCTTTCTTGCACCTGCCGGATTACAAAAGCCTTGTATTTAATGTTTCCACATTCATTTCAAAGCATTCGAATATTGAAAATACATCGTTACTAAGTTCCTGTTTGAAGTTTGCCCCTATGTGGTTTCGCTCTATTGTTGATTTCTATGCGTTGTTACTCTTTCAAGGGTTAAATGAAGTTCTTATGCTTATAGAAACCTTTCTTGGCATGGATAATGCAGTAATTCAAAATTCACTGCTGGAAAATTTGAATCCTGTGCTCTTTTTCTCTGTTGTTTGTGATATTTTTTTAGCGGAATTGGCATTTTCGTTTTTGCATTGTGTAGGCATTAGTATTGTGCTTCTTTACCGTGACACCCGATTTTTGCCAGAATTCAGCCTTACCTTCTCCGTATTAATCATTGTCTTCGGAACACATTTTTGCAATATAAATAGTTAGTTTGTTTATAGTTGTATTTGTGGAAGTTTATTCAGAGTTAACGTAGACTTATTGTAAATTATTTATTTTATTACGTTCCGTGTTTATCCAGGTGGACCGTTACTTAACGGAGCCTATTCCATGATGGTGGCTTTTTACAAAGCGGACGCACTCGCCTTCCTGATAAATGTTAGTGCAAATATACTGGGATGTATCCTTGCAGGAGTACTTTTTCAACCAAAGGGGATAAGAAAAAAGGCATGAATTTTGCTTAGGTCAAGCAAACTTTTTTATGTTTCCTTTAATATGGTGTTTCAAATATCCTACGTTTTATCTAGGCCATTTCTTCCATGAGGTATGGTTTTCATGGATTATAATTTCAGATATTACTGCAGTTTCACGTTAAGCGTTTACACAATTACAGTGTAGACCAAAGATTCTTCCCTACGCATCGAAAATCACTGCCCTATCGCACTCCATGTGCTTTTCAAAATGCAAGGGTGTGTGATACTATTCCAATTTGTTCATTAAACTTTTAATATATTTCAAGAAGTTATACTTATATACCTTTCAAAGAAATTGCTCAAGTGTATTGAAAGCAATATCAATTTTTCCATAAGTAATCATTTTGACACGGATTTTTTTTTAAGCATTGTCCTAGTTTGAAGAGAATTGTTCGGCAAAAACTTCAGGAGAGGCAAATGTTTTTAGTGGAATGAGAGAATAAAAGCGTCTTCAATTTTATTTCCAGTTAACATAAACATTTATACAAATTGCAAACATAAGGATACATTATCCACTAATGGACTACTGAATAGGGGAATGATAGGATGTGCTGAATTTGAACTACGCAAATCTAAATCTACCCTACGTATATTTTCCCTTAAATTACGCTATAACGTGCGAATAGCAACTTTGCATATCTGTGAATTTTTTCTTTTGCTTCCTTAAATCAAACCAAAATTTGCAATTAAGAATTCAAACACTACTATTCAAATCCAAAGCGTCCCCATTTCCCCATACCCTCCATAAATATATTCGTCCATCGTCTCCAGTAGCAGCTAGGGCAGTCCCTAACGTGTTCCAAGCAACACGAATGATAGGGGTATCACTATCTAATTTGTGTAAAAATTTAAAAGCCGTAATTTTCTCTTGTCCATTAGAGTGGGCCATGCTCTTCTCATGACTAGGATTTTTCTGTCCACTGCGAAATCCTTTTTTTCCGTGAAAAGTATTCATAATGCCCACATTACATTCAACAGAGCTTGTGCCATTCTGCTGCTCGGCCGCTTCTTCTTGTATTTTGGCTGTGCCAAATTCTATGCGGTAGCGAAGCTGAAGCGTGCAAAACCAACAAGAAAAGGAATTACAAAGCAAACTACTAGAAGGAACACAAGCATAAAAATAACCAAAAATATCTTTTATCCTAGTGTATATACAAAGTTACCAAACAAATGTGATTCTTCAAAAAACACACCGTTCACTTACAACAAGAAAAATTTTTCCAAAC
This sequence comes from Cardiosporidium cionae, assembly GCA_015476325.1. Classification (NCBI taxonomy): domain Eukaryota; phylum Apicomplexa; class Aconoidasida; order Nephromycida; genus Cardiosporidium; species Cardiosporidium cionae. The sequence continues at coordinate 37,088 of JADAQX010000131.1, read as the reverse complement.
GTTGGCTCAAGGCACATTTTATAAATTCGTTTAGCACAATTAAAATTTCTAACTTGCTCGTTTTCGCCGGTAAATTTCCATGAAGCAATAGTTACATATGATGTAGCTCCAGCAATGGCAATGTAGTCCATTTCGCCACAAAAACTCGATATAACCGATAAATCAGTTATTCTTGACTCAAACACATTTACTGTCTCCAAAAGTGTCCAACGCGCATTGATTTTTGCAAAAGTGCAAACTTTTCCGCTACGAAACCCAACAAACAAAATTGGAACAGTAGTTTCTGCTCTGCCCCAGTCGATGCACGTGCAATCAGCAGTGTCCCTTGGAACAATGCTATCCATGGCCCACGTAGAAACTTTTAAAGAAGTATCAGAGGAGTATAGACGTATGAAACCATCCAAGCTGCAAGAGGCAAGCTGAAGACCGAATGCAGGGGGAGCAAATTTGATATCTACAACGGGAGCCGCAGCATCACAATGCCGTGCGACAAGTATCCATGGATTGGGACATAACTCAGTATCTAGAGATGCCAAGGGAGTGATTTGAGAAAGCATACGTGAAGGAGTAACGGAGACATTAAGAGAGGTCTGCAAATTTCTAGCTGAAGTATTCAATTCAGGAAGCCCAGAATGGGTTTGCTGATCTTTCCAAAAGAGAGGACCTACGAAAACATATAGACAAGTCAGTCGTAATCAAAATTCAAGCAACGGTTGAAGCAGCTATTCACAAAAAGTTCTACTGAAGCCTCTACTTGAAAGCAGATACAATCATTGTATGCACCAGCACCTGGAGCAGAAGCTGTAGGAATAGAAGCAAACGCAGCAGGATCCGTTGAGCCAGAGGGAGCACCAAGACGCTCAGGCAACCTCGTCTCGGTATTATCATCCAAAGGAATTGTATTAGCGGCGCGGGGTAATCTTTTTGCGGATTTTCGTTCCGCCCATATTGCAATAGAGTTGTCATCAGAGCAGGTAGCAAAAATTTGACCAAATTCAAGATGTGCCCACTCTACAACATTGATTTTTGCATTGTGAGCTGAATTTATCCTTCCTGTTCGATACCATGATCTGGAATCTAAGAGAGATCGAGGGTATGCTTTTGCAGGAATGGAATAAGGATTTGGAGTATTAGAATATCGTACACCAGTTGGCAATGTACCGGTCGGTTGTGCAGTATAATTTTCACCGAACTGTTTTTTAAAACTACGTGGATCAGGTAAATTAAAAGCCGATAATAATGGAACATCCCATCGCTCAGCGTGAAACGGATGCGTCCTAGAAGGAAAACGAAAAGCTGAAGTTTTGTAGGTAGCGTTTGGGACACTACCGGAGTCTTTATTTACAAACGACGCCTCAGTAACTAGAGAGGATTCCAATACATTAGAAGCTTGATCCCGTGAGAGGCTAGGATCCCGAAGTGCTTCATCATCAGGTAAAGCAATTTCTTGCATGCTTTCCAAGCTTTGCACGCTTGTATCAAATATGTGCAACGAATTGTTCGAGAGTGCATAAGCAACGCGATTACCATAATAGTTAAAAGCAATATCCATTACATATTCCTCCGTTAAGCACAGATCTGCTGGTAGACCGTAGAAGGATTGCATGATGTAAGATTACTTTTCCAGCATGCTATTCGAGAGTCTCAGATAAGAAATGCCAGGAGCGTGGATTGGTATAAACAAGCTTGTGGTGACGCAACAAAAATACTGAACATTTCAATTTTGGACTTTCCATGAAACTCTAGATTTTTCAGCAGAAATAAAATTTCCTTTCTTATTTGTGTTATTCTTCGGTTACACGAATTGCTATCTAGCTATCACAACGATAGCTGGAGCAATTGCGCATGAAGCCTGTTTGCACTCTCATTGAAATTCCACACAAGTTATACGCACAATATGGGAACAGTGGTGGATTGTATATTTCCACTTTTTTGCTAAAAGGGAGGAGAAAGGATACCATTGAAAATTGAAGCAAACTTAAACAGGTATTTGCATAAAGCAATCAAGGAAGCTAATCAAAAACAGTACAAGAAATGCATCAAGCAACTAGATCAAACTGAAAGCAACGTGAGATCTTTAGCTGAAATGAAAGGACTTAATCTCAAAACAGCAAGTTTTGAATGAAGTCGTTCTCAAGATAAGACTTCTTGACTTTTTTGCAAAGGAGTCATTTTTTGAGTAGTTGTACAACCTGTCAAATTCAATGACAACACAGTGCAAGCCAAGGAGAAAATGTGGAAGAGGTAGTTTTTATTCTTCTCTCAAGTTACATCATGGATATCAATTACCAAGCAGCAAGGCGTAGTAGCTTCACAAAATATTCTACCAGCGCGTCGATCGTATGGAAACAAGCGGAGGCGTCACTGACACAAAAATTTTGGACGAGTGATTTTTATCTCTTCTAAAAAGACTTCAATTTGTAGGAAGAGTTTCCCTTGTATAAAGAAACGGTAGCTTTTACTGAAAGCAGTGCAAAACGATTGCGTGGATGAATTGCTGAAAAGATTTCTAAAAATGAAATTGAGAACGCGGATAGTTCTACGTGAAAACGGTTTTTCGATCGTTTTTTGAAATATACTCTCTTTGCCATTTTTCATTGTTTTGAGTCTGTTTCATATGTCATTTTCTCATTGAAAAGATTTGGTCCTTCTACGACTTTCTTTCGCGATAATGCAGCTATTAGCAAGGATTTAATTTTTCTTCAAGTTTCCTTTAGTTTAGCTGCCTAAGTCAAGTGTTTCCCTTTGTCAAAACTATATATTTTTGTAATGGCTGCTTCATCCCAGAGTAAATTGTAATGATTTAACTTTTTGCTGCTTCTGCTGTAACAAATCACTTGTTAAGAAACTATGCTGCTTCCATTAGGTAGTCTATGGAGCACTAGACAAGGAAAATTGTTTGGTCTGTAAAAATGATGATTCCGGTCACCCACTTCTCACATGTTGAAGCTACGTCGAACAAAGCTTTTTTTCCATTTCAACCCCGAAAGATTCCAACTTTTACATATAAGTTGATCAATAGGAAGACGAGCGAAAACCAAGCTTCTGAATTGGCTCTAGCAGCAAATGCAGCTCTCCCTCCAAAAAATGGAAGTGTCTTCGCAAAAGATTCCTTTGCAAATGTTGCCAATTTTACAAACCATTTATCTAATGATTACTTGCTACATTTGTGTCTGTCTCATCCCTTATCACTCCTCGCCTCAGCCTCTGCCAATGGTTACATCCGCTTTTATTCACTTGAGGAACCACGAAACGGTATTAAAACGTTTCAACAATCTATTGTAGCTCATCCCTCTAGTCCCATCTCAGATCTACATTGTTTTAATACACATCCCCATCTCTTTTTTTCTACCGCATATGATGGATTTGTTAATATCTGGGATATTCGTCTTTCTACTTCATCTCCCCCAGCATTACAATTTTCCCCATCAAAATCAGTACGAACTCCTATATTCAGTGGTGCTATTAACTCAAGCGATCAACAAGTTGCTATTTCTACAGGTAATAGTATATCTATCCATGATTTAAGGAGTACCCCTGTGAAAAATTCACAGCGATTGGTGGGAACTCTTCAGTTTCATTCGGATTTAGTATCGTGTGTACGATTTCATCCGTTTATTTCTCACCTCTTATTGAGTGGTGGCGAGGATTGTATGGTAGCTCTCTCGACTATCCGAACATGTAACCCAGAAGTTCAATCAGTTGTAAAAACATTTGCAAAAGATTTCTCATCAACTAATATTGAAAATCCTTCATCAAATTATTCAATTGAAGAGGAATCTCTTATATCTTGCTTTGCTAATGAACAGATGGTCAAAACATTATCCTTTAATGGTATAGAATTTATGTTTTCATTGAATGCGTGATCATATGATGCAATGTACTTTCAACAAAAGGTACATGTTTAAGTTTTTTTTTTGAAAAAAAGGTAACCACTATGCTGAAACTTAGATTTGTTTTCCCTTTAAATAAGAAGTGGCAAGAAAACATGTGCACAATTTTTCTCCAAGTAAGCTTAACTGCAGGAATTATTAAATTTACATATTAACTCTCTTTATGTCGGCTTTGAGTTGCTTTTCGTACTAGAGGAGGAGAATCTGCGTTTTCAATTCTCGTTTCCCTCCAAATGATAGAATAAGTCTACTTTTAGTTGGAACATGAGTAATCTTAGTTTTAAAACTGATGTAAATGAACTCTACTCTTATGGAAAAGTTGATGGAATAGCCTATTGATAGTAATACTCATATTCTATTGTTGACTCTTCGTTTATCTTTTATGACTATATTGCAGGCCCGAAAGCGGATGTTATTTGTTGCATTGGCACAACTGAAGTAGCAAATATATGGCAAATTTTAGGGATGACCCAATTTGCTGATCATTCCAATATAAGTGAACAGACTAATGATATTTCCGCGGACCTCTCCAAGTCCATAAACTGTGCAGCCAATAATTTTGTAGCTGAAGCTCCCCTTAGCAATTTGAAAGTTGAAAAATTTAATAAAGTTGTAATACGAGAAAATCCATTGTTACAACGTGAAGACTCAGGTGGCTATATTGTTGATTCCTTCTATGATGACAATAGCGAGAACCTTTTTCTGCTGGGAGGTAAGTAGATAACTGTGCCTATGGAGTTTAATGAAAATTTTTTTATTTTGGGGCCTAGTGTTTTGGATTGATGGAAGAATTTGTACATATCCAATGCATGTATTTTTTCCTTAGTTAAGGATATGAAAATACTGCTGGTTCCTTTTAGTTTAGGCTCATTTAATTAAAGGATAAGAATTTTTTATATGAAGTGTTGGTGGGCACTCAATTTCTGCTCATTTTTTGTACCATCCTGCTTTTTTTAAGTGAAAACATTAAATAGTTCCTTTGAATAACTCGTTTTTAGCATCTGATGTTTCAACTACTCCGTGTCAAGTTGTAATGTTTCCTTTTACAATTATTGTGTTGGATGCAAGTGTGAGATTTTAACGTTTAGATGTGTAATTTAGAGAGATAGCGGCTTTTGAACATTTTTCGAATAGACTTGCAATTTCAATTTCAAGCTAAATACGTATATAGTGTGAATTATAAATAAATGTGAAGCAAACAATTTGACTCTGTCTTAGGCACTATGGATGGTGCCTTATGTCTGTTCCATGTGAATGAAGAGGGTTCTACTTTGAGTGGCAGATTTGAGGCTTTTCATGCCGCTCAAACTGGACACACTGGCGTTGTACGGTACGTGTATTCTTTTCTCTTACTCCCACATTTAGGGCATTTAGCACAAGAGTTTGAAGGTGGCAGATTTGGTATATGAAGTTGTAATTACCCCACGAAAGCGCTTTTTGTAGAGATATAAACATCTCTAGAGCACCAATATTCAAGGCATCTTCTTTTTATGTACAGATGTGCTTTGTCACTGTCTTGTATTACGAATACTATAAAATTGGTTACTGGAGGGGAGGATGGTTGTTTATGCCTATGGGAACAAGTAAGCATACATATGTGTTGTGTATCTCATTTTGAAGAACAACTTAGATTGTAATATTAATATGGCATGACTTCGACAGTATGAGTGCCCAAGTTGCTAAGGCATCTTGCGACTTTGTGACAGAAATTTTTGGCTCTACAGCCAAGGCGATATTCTTGTGTATTAACCATTTTATATGATTTTGTTTTTCTTTGTAGAAGTCTGACGATGATCGGTCCATGGTTATACGTAATAACTACCGCAAATTCCGCCTCTCCCGCACCTCACCGTACTAGTGTATATTCCTTTATTTTTAAATTTTGGTAAAAAGCAAAAATATCTTTGCAGCTCTACTTCTCATAGTGTAAATTTAAAGCTATATCATTGAATTTTTGGGACGTGTTGTTAAGAACGTGACCGGACTCCTGTTTTGATAGCATTAAAAAGAAGCTACCCTAATTTTTTACCACGTGTGTTTTGTTATCTAAGTGTACCTTTTAAGTACAGAATGTTTCTCATTTTTGGTCTTTGTTCTTATTCGGAATTGTAACGAATAACGAAAAACTTGCAACATATCGCAAAGAACAATCCTATCGCAATCGAATATCTTTTATATTTCATTTATGCCGTAGTATACTTTGCAAAATGCTAAAATACGTTCTTCTGAATTGGTCGGGCAACACATTTTTGATTACGAGGCCATCGTAATCAATTCCTTAAGATAGCGGTCCTATTCTAAGGAATATGAAATTGCTGTACTTTGCATCCTTTTGCGTCATTCTACATGGTAAACTTGCTTTCTATTCGACGCTTAACCTCTGCTTGCACAAATAGGATCACCCCTAATACAGACTTTGTTACCCTTCTAAAAGGAATACCTTATAAGCAAGCGCAGCTTAACAAATAATATAAAGTTGTACTATTTCAAATTTTCTTAATCACACCAGTAAAATAATTGGTCGCTCAAGTTTCCTTTCGCCCAAGTGCAATATGTCCCCCGTCACACTTAAAGTCCTCACAAGAAATTTTGCTTAGCCTCCTTAAAAGAGTTCTTATTTACATTGAAGTTTACGATTTTGTTATAAATGGGCATCATTTATAAACTGTATCAACGCAACTACATCCTCCGTATCATGAAGCAGTCTATACAAAATTCGTCGTAATGCTACCGCATTTACTACTACACACTTAATTAAATCATCGTTTTTACTATATTTCGATGGAATCGTATGGATACTCTCTTCTTTGTTGAATCTTTCAGTAAGACGTTCTTTTTCGAAAAAATCAAAAATATGAAAAATCAAATTCCGTAATGAACTCGAAGTTGTCCAATGCGAAGCACAGCTTAAAGATACTTTTGTTTGCCAGGAAGAAAAAATTTTCGATTCATTAGATTTATTTTGATTAGAACAACGCTCATAAGTTTTTGTAAATTCATTCGCATCTTGTAAAGAGTAAAACCTTTTCATCACTTCATGGCTACTTTCAATGTTTTGAAACACGGGAAGTATCCATTGCGGAGAAACATTATCTCTAGTCTCTTCCCAGCCAACATACTCATTATCATAAGCGTCGTGACAACGCAAACCACATAAATGTTTCCTCCCATATTTAGAGTAGTCCTTTTCCTGTATAGCCTCTGTGGAAATAGCATTCGTAAACTCTTTCCCCAATTCAACCTCAGAGTCTGATCTAACTACGGAATTGATTAAAGGTGTGTTTTCCTTATTTCGTTTCTCAGTGTGTTCTGATTGAAACGTATTCCTAGTAACAACGCTTGCCAACTGTACTGTGCTTTTGCCTTCTTCCATTGCAGTTGGAAAGGGTATTGAAGACGTATCTACAGCAGGAATTGTTTGCGCTATCACCGCCATGTCTGCTTTTGCTAATGCTGCAGATTCTGATTGTATGAGCACAGATTTCAATGGATGAGAAGCAGAAAAAGTTGACCTATTTCCGATTCGCAGAGCACAAGGATGAAATACACCAAACCAGGCAGTATCTCTAACGACTTTGCAAAATTCGTCAGATTGCAAGATTTCATAGTACTGTTTGATACCTGTATGAGATTGGTTTTGTTCATCGGCAGAGCTTGAAAAAATAGACCCTTCAATTACTGCAGATGTTCTGCCAAATGGAGGTAATGTGGTACCACTTTTTAAAAGGAAGGGACGAATTATCATATTCAAAGCCACATAAAAATTGGTGGCGCAGCTTATTGTAGGAAGTTGCTTCGGAGTTACTTTCAGAAAATTTAGAGTAGATTCCACTCCCAGTGGATATGCTTCACGTAAAAACCTTGAAGTGCAACTAAAAAGGAGATCAAGAACTTCTCTTTTTTCAGAGGGTATACATGAAGCTACTGAACTGCAAGAATTGGATGGAAAAATTCCATGAACTGCTTCCTGCAAGTGGGAAAATAGCATTTGGCAATCTACAGCAACTGTTAAAGCAACATCAATAGAATACGCAGATCTCCGCTCTTTGAAAAGTTGTAAGCATTGCAGCATTATATCCATAAAAATTTCAAAAATGGGTAAATTTGTGTTAAAAAAGGTGCTCCAGGTGTTTTTTGCAAATGAAGAGGCAGATTGCTCACAGACCTCAAATTCCTCGTCAAACATTGACAAAGATTCACTGCTGATAATCTGGGAAAAGAATTTCGATGCCGGCACTGAGACATTGGCAACGTTTCGGTTTTCAGATTCTCTTTCATTAGTTGAATTACCGGAGGAATAATGCACTTTTGGAAGGATGGCGCTTCTTACTTCTTGAAAGAGTTGAGTTGCTCTATCCATCCAAGAAGGATCCTTCAGTAAAACGTTAAAGAGGAGATGTAACAAATTCTGTAACTCCATCCTTGAACATGACGGCAAAAATTCAGAGAAGAATTGCTGAATGCTAGAGAGAATATTCTTTTCCGGTTCCCACCATATGCCTTCTGAATCAGATTTCCAGGTCGTAAAGGCAGAAGGGTTGAGAAATTCAGTAGCTACCTGCTTGTTGTTTTCTCTACGAGATGATGTTGACGTGGAAGAAGGCTTCGATTGTTCGGCGAAAACCTGTAGTTGTAAAGATTCTGGAATAAAATCATTGTTTCTTTTTATACACGCTTCCAAAAATGGAGCTAATTCAAATGAAAACAAACTTATAGCAGATTCAACAGTATTGAATGGATGCGTTTGATGTGGGTCTGCATCTGTCAAATGCTCTGGATTACTTTGTACATGTTTATGAAGAATTATACGTATTGCGGCTACAGTTTGGAATAATAGCTGTAGATTATTTTCAAATACCGAATGAGAATGTTTCAAAAATGTGTTAGATGTTTTTCTAGTGCTTTGATCACTTCGAGATAAAAACATAGCTTCTTTGTAAAGTGAAAAACCATAACGAGCTAAAAGATGAAGACCATGTATTGACGATGATAGCAGCCGTCGCTCTCCTTGAAGAAATAGTGCTTTACAATACTCAGAGTGATGCTTATTGCGTTTGTCTGAATAAGAAACACTTTCTTGAGAATTCAATGAATGCCCCTCCAGTTTTCTAACTGGAGAATTACATTTTCCGTTTATACATTTCATTGTATTAGAAGGCATGGAATTGCACTGTGTAGTCTCATTATACGCTATAAGATGTAACCGGCTCCAAAAATAATTGGAAAGAACATATGGTGGAGTAGGATGCTCCGAAATATGATGTGTGAACCACTTTCCTCCTTCTCCACCTGTGGAGGGATTGGAAGCATAGAATCCATTGACAGGACTAGATAAATCTGATGTTGAAGTACCATAGGGATACCGAAGAACAGTGTTTGTGCCATAGCGTAAAGCGTGAGCCCTCCAATTATAATGAGATGTTTCTACAATCGTTAAAAAATCAGCGGCAGAGAGATGACCCGAGTTTGCCAGTCCATCAAATACATGCATTAAGGAGTCTATCAACGAGTGCGAAGAGAAAGGGAAGAGGCGAGCCAGTGTTGTTATAAAGGAAACATTGCACCAGTTTAGATTTTTCTGACTTTCAGCGGAGAAAGGAGTTATGGGAACAACTTTGAAAGGTAAGGTAGATGTTGACGGAATTTTGTCCTTTGGTGTACCATTAGACGTAGGTTTTAACAAAGAAGAGGGTATTGAATTTTTCTCATGCGGCATTTTATTCGCACTTGCGGAGAGCACAGGACTTGCAGATGTTATTAAAGTAGAAGATTCTGTAAACAAGCATAAAAAGATTTCTATGCAAAGTAGAGAGTGAAATCGATCATAAAAATTTTTCCGACAGTACAAAATCATGGCATGAAACAAAGAATAGACATTGTTTTATGAAAGGGGTATATATATTTATTGTATACGCATTTTGAAAGAGTATCCAACGGCGATGAACAAGAAGAAACTACCTCATCATAAGACAATTCTTTTTATAGGTATTCATTGTTACATCAGCAAACATCCAAGCATTTCGTTTAGAAAAAATAACCTCCGTAAATGAAATGAAAACTCTTTACAATTTTTACTTTTCCCACTAGAGATACCCTCAATGCTTTATCCCTACACTAACATTTATAAGCGTATAATAGTATCTGACAAAAAGATAGAAATGCAAGCGAACCTAAGGGAAATACATGACTCAGTACTCTCCGGATTTCAAAATGTATTTTTCTCAACACAGTCACATCCCAATAAGGGAGAGTGGAGTATGCACAAGCCATTTCTAAAAGTTCATTCCATTCTTTATACTTTAGGATATCCTGTGATTGTCGCCTATCCAACAAAGTATACAAACGCGTATTTAATCGTTTCAAGAATAACCGATTGAAAATACCACATTTTGCACATATTTTAAAATAATTGAATACTTCAGTAAGAGAGGCAGTATGGATGCACGGCCGAAGAGCATCCAACCAAATATATTTCAGCGCGGAGCTGAAAAATCCTAAATGCGTTAAAGCATCCATAATATCGGTTATATGGTTAAGTGACCATGGAGGAGAAAATTCTGAGTGAGTGTAAACGGACTGCATTCTCGATAAAGGAATCTCATCATAGTCGAGAAATTGTTGACCAGCATCCTTTAAAAGATGAGTGAGCCCTTTTAGAGACGCTTTAGTGTATCTTGAACCACGCGGGGACCTCAGATAGGGGAGGGTTTTGTGATAGTAAAAGAGTGATTTATATGTGGGACGAGAAGAGTCCGTACGAAACTGCAGAGATGCATTAGAGCTCAAATTGAACGTTGCTAATGGTTTCTGTACATCCGAAGCGTATGTAGACCGCGGCCTGTACATTTCCAAAGCATTTCTCGTCGATGCAGACAAATGCGACTTTTCCCAAAAAGTAGATAACGACGACTGTACTGAGTTCTCGCTACTATGCCTCGAATAATGATTTGGCATAAGAAAATGCTGTTCATCGCCTACTTTATCTTTAGGAATAGTGGAAGAAACAACTGCTTCATTTGCGCTATAAAAGTTGGTAGAAGCAATAGGCTTGCTTTTATCTACACATGCATGGTGAGCCTTCAGAAAATGAGAATTAACAGATGAAAGATGTCCTGCAGCTTTTTCAAAGGAATATAAATATGAGTCGCGCCTCCAATACAAGGACTTATCTCTGTTCAAGTTCGATAAAGGTAATTCAAATAACCCATCAGTTCCAGCATAACGTAGAAAAGAGTCAAAGGACAATGCATTCTGCGTTTTTCCTAACCAAGGGCTTTCCTTTAGGTTTTCAAAACTATGTACTTCAGTTAGTTGCAAAGTACTAGGGGATGTTCGGCTAGCGTTTGATGCTTCCCTGATAGCCAAAGAAGTGGCGTTGTGAGAGCATTCTCCTTCATATCTCCGAAATTCTTGAAGCTGCGTTATGCCTTGTTTTGTAGAGTGAGATCCAGGTATAGTTTCAAACAGATACAACAAAACAGACGAGAGAAAAGGTTCATCATGATAGCTTAAGGTTCCAAGCGCCTTCAAAATCGTGACCAAGTAATCAGGGTTTACAAGGAATTCATTCTCCTCTTCTTTCCGATGTATATTAGGTAGCGTAAAAATATTTCCTGACAAACTTTTTTTAGCTTGCTGGTCTTGCTTACAACGTAATGCCCATAAATAATTCGTAATGTGTTGCTGCAAAGTTTCAGACATAAATTTGAAAAACACCTGATGTACTAATCCAAATCTGGAAAATGCACTCGATAATAAAGCAAAATCTCTATGTAATTCTGACGCTTTGGAGTATTCCATTCCCTCTGCCAGATACGTATTTCGACATAGGTCAGCTAATCTTCGAGATAGTAGCTCGATAAGAGCTGTATCATTAATACCAAATTGCGCAAGCGAATATAGTGTTTTGGCGATAGTCGTCAAAACAAGCGGTTGTACTGATGCTTTCAATAACAAGCGATCTCGAAAGATGCTACATAGTTTTGAATTACCTCTGCCTTGTCTTGCGAGGGAGTACAATAGATGCGCTAGTTGTTCAACTGAAAAGCAATTACGCCGCAAAACTAAGTAGTATAAAAGCTTTTCTTCTAAGATTTTGTGAGGCCAGGGAAATAACTGCGGTAAAAGTGATACAAAAGAGACTAATTCTGCTGAGTCTAAAGAAGAGAGGTCTTGAAATGGTTGCAATTTCCGTTTTGTTTCTTGACTTTGTACACCAGTATCAAATGGAATGTAACGGCATACATGGTAAAATACTGGTAAAGAATCGCGATAACTCCTTTTTTCTTTGTTTTTTAATCTGTTTTCACGATATCGTCGATGATTCAAGCGAGAAAAATGATTAAAGATAATTATGGGAGAGCTACCTGATTTTGATGAAAATGTTTTTTTCTGAAGTTTTACTCCCACAAGCCTGCAAATTGGAAATTCAAAAATCGTACAAGGACACCTTGCAAAACTACGAAACATCTTTCCAAAAAAAGCTTACACATATTGTAAGTTACACCTTCTCATTAGTAAAGATTCATCCAATCCACAAGAGAATGAAGATCCAAAAGCTTCATTCAAATAAATTGCTTAATGGTAGGAAAATGAAATTGACATGAAAAAAACATTCTCCTTTTCATCTTACTTTAGGAAATCACGAGTGATACAGTAACAAGCGATAGAACAACAAACAAGGCACAATCTTGCTATGTCCTCGCAAGAAAGCATTAGCTGCCATCCAAAAACACCAAATGTCCAAAAACAAGTCTAAGCAAGAACAAAAGTGTGTGCAAAGTCAGGCCACAAGGCACATGATATTTTCACTCCCATAAGAAATAGAGTGCGTTTCCCAAATGCGCCAGTGTTTATCAAAAAGAGGCATACAGGTAGTACAAAAGCATTGGTTATGCAAGAAAAAAGTATTAGAAAGGTAGGAGTAATCAACCGAAGAGTAAGAAAATGACTTTACGTTTTTACAAGATAAATTTGAATTATTGAAATAAGCGGGGATGCTGCTATCAAGGAAAATAACAGTCACATGGTTAGCTCATCTAAGAGCAGCAATGAGGAGCGGAATTGAATGGAATGACAGAGGGCATGACATATTATTGCGAATATATTCGTATAGTCGTTTGCTTCCTGCAGACCTATTCTTTGCCTAATATTTTTATTTCTTTTGAGGGGGGTTCTATAAGGCCGTGTATGTTGGTTGTCTTTACGCCATACTTAATTCAATTGGAGATCGAAGAAAAATATAGAAAAATGTCAAAAACTCTTGCAAAAAGAAGCTCTGCATTCGTGCAATTAAAGATATTTCTCCTCTAAAAATTATACACAAAAAAAGGGATTACTTTTTGGTGATAATCATTATATTTCAGCTACACATAGTATCCCTTTTGGGATTTAGTAACTTTGTCGGGTTTCTTGTTGTCAGCGATTGAATGTACAAGAAAATCATTTTCAAATCTTTAGAAGTGGCATCACTACTTAGTATAAAATAAGTTTATCTGCCAAATCAATTAGATGCACTGAGTCTTTGCAATCTTGGCAAAACGGAACTTTCATAAATTAGAATAATCTGGCAATTTTTGAATACAATTGTAATCACATTGAACAATTCTTTTAAGGTCTAAGCAAAGATGAGCTTTTCAAAAAGATAAAATTATCCGGGGATATATCGGCAATTTTTTTATGCTACTTTTTGCATGATTCTCAGTAAAGGCAGAGAGTCGATTCTTTTCAAGGAATTTCAGTATCGACATAAATTGCTGCAGGCAGAACTGCGTGAGCATTTGGTTTCCTTGCAATAGAAAAATACAAAAAAATTCCAAGCTATGATAATCCTGACGCAATTACTTTCAAATAATGCGTTGATATGATGAAAGCATACCGAGTCAATATAGAAAATCATAAGTATAGTACATACAAATGTTTATTCCTCTTAAATACAACTTGTAACAAGGGAGTTATCACGACGATAGTCTTATTATATGTTTGATTACTGTGTTAAATTATGTTCCTAGAATCTTATTTATTAATGAGTAATTACATGTAGTAGTTTTACATTCTTGTGTTTATTGTTCCTTCCCCTTTTCCCTCTTCATTACCATTTGATAAATTCATCGCCACATTGTGAAATATATAAATATTAAGTTATGGCTATAACGACCTCGCACAGATACTCATTCGTGATGTAAGGCAATAGTTGCATTAGTAACAGTAAGTAATACATGTTCTTCCCTAACACACCTATATGCCAGCACAACTCACCCAGCACTTGTGGGGAGAACAAGGAGATATAAACCTTTCTAGACAGACTATGTTTTCTTATATAAAATCCTTTTTGTAGCAGGTAGAAAGTTGAGAGAAATATTTTAACTTTTGTGTATAGGATCCTTCTTTTTCTTTTTCCTCTCTAGTTTCGTTTCGCCTATTACAATAGTAATTCCCAAGTTTTCTTATGGATATGTAACTACTGAGTTAAACGTACACAGAACTTGGATTTACAAATTAGTTCACTTATTCACGAAAAGAGCAAGATATAGTCAGCCGGAATCGAGTTATCGATTGGCAAAAACGTGACGATTAATTACAGCACCGATTCACGTTTTACACTACTCATATATTATTCATACTAAGAAATACTTTACAAGTTGTAAGTAAGAATAATAAAATATTGTCAACAATATCTTATTTACCTTTGCGCAATTTTTTTAAGGGCACTGATTCTTTGTAAAATCCTAATATAAAAAAATTGTTTAAATACTTCTTTGACACTTGGGCCTCTATATTACTGTAGAACGGTTGTAACCCAGTAGCGGTAGAATGAAACACTCTGCGGCACAACAGTGTAACAAGTAATGCAAAAAGTAGTGCAATCAAGATTTGCTTGAGAAAATGTGTAATAACTATATGAATCTAATTTAATGTGCTTAATGGTGCCTTGTATGTGAACGTATATTTGTTAACGACGGGGACGTGTTAGGTTTAAGTGAGATAGTTTGTATTTGAGTGCACGCGAATATGGGCGACGTCAATTAGTTCTAGTCGCTTATCCCCAAAGTAAGGAATATAAACCTCCTAGTGTTACAAATAGTAACGACGAAGTTAGTTGGTTTAAGAATAGACAAAAATCTTTTTAAAAAAAGAATTCCTCTTGCAATGGTTTTAGAATAAATATTCTTCTTTTGGTAGGTTTTAGAAATTATTAGGATTAGAAATGTTTCTAGATTAAGATTTAATATAATGTTAGATTAGAATCAATCAGGTTGGAATAGTTACATCTTTACCTTTGGTAGTATTTGCTTTGATATGAGTTATACTTAATAACTAAGTTTGATCCATGAAGAAAAATTGATTTTGGTAACATTTTTAGCAAGTGACATTATCAGGTATATATAAAAAGATGTTCTTTCGTTTGCAACTAGAGACATACATTATTGACAATATTTGCCTCTTATAATTTCTAAGTTTACTAGTTTGCATTTTTATAATAGATGTATTGTAAATGATAGTCTCGTACAGCAATCAAGTTCACGTTAGGCGGCCTACCTGTTTCCCTTCCTTTCCCCAAAATTAATAAATTAAGACGCTACGCTACGCGTTCCAACGAAATAACTTCACCAACTTTTACTTCTAAGTTAGCTTCAACCTAATTCTTCTAAGATTAAGTGTCGCCATATGAATAAATAACTTTCACAAATTGTGTGGAAAAAGGAAAGGTATTCAGACAATGTCGTTGATGATATCTCTCGCGATGTTCCTTTGTAAAAAATTTTGTGTTCATTATTTTAATTCTTGTTAGAAATAGAAGGGAATAAATATCATTCACAATTTATACGCTCCCATCGAAATCACTATGTAGAAAATATTTTTAAAACGTTGGATTTACTATTGGTTGCAAGATTTAAACCCAATCTTGTTCCTAAAAAGTTGAATTTCCGAAGCAATAGTTTGATTACACTTTACATACTCGGTTATATTTTGATGTTTAAATTATTGAAAGTTTCAAAAAATATTTACATTATTCACTGAAAAATTAATTCTCTTGAAATTAATCCTCTTTTTCTACCTGTACGAAATATCTTTGTGCGTACTATTTACTCTGCAAATGGCTGGTGACCACGGTACAGTAAAAAATCAAGCAGCATAGAAAAAATTATTTGAGTAATGCCAACTGGAAATGCCCAAAACATTGATTGTTTTACGCCTTCTTTATCACAGTGCGCTTTTAAGAGTTGGTACTATCGTCATAAGCTTAAAAGTACGTCGTTGTCACTTTTACCACAAGTTTGAAATTGCGCCTACGAAGTTGATTTTCCACTCTGTTATTTCAGGTAATTTTTGTGGATTTCCTTTTTAATTTACAAAATTTTCTTCTACCATTTTTGGTTTTTCATTACATAAAAGCGATTTTGCCAGAAATTCAGCGTATAAATTAGTTACTCACACTTGTTGTAAGCGTTTTTATAACTCTAGAACTGTTATAATTGCAATCATTCTGTTCAGTGGAGTGCTTTGAACATACTCAAAAGTTGACATTTCCTACGTTAAAGAAGAAATCAGACTACAAGGAATCCTGTTTTGGTTACAAGTTACATACGGAAATAAATTCGTAAAGTTTTAGGCAAAGCAAATTGCACTTTTCACTTTCGTAGGAAGCAACACGCTACTGAACTAAAGTAAGAAGACTAAACTTTATTCTTTCTAAATGTTTTTAATGAATTGTATTCCATTATATATTTGGTCAGACTGTATAGTTCGTGAAATTTTTTATTTAAAGAGAAATTTCATTGTTTTTAGCGATTTTATTCATCCTAAATCTTAATACAGTAATGTTCTATATGCCAAATGGCGGGCGCTAGAAAAGGGAAAAAGGGAGAACAGGGATCGAATTCTTCGACTAGTGAGAAACACACCAGTAAAAGAGAAGCCTCAGAAGGAAACCATTTGTCAGAAGAAAGTGAAGAAATGAATATTTTTCCCAGTAGATTTTTTGAATCTCGTGCAGAACTTCGAACCTGGGGTGCGGAAGTAATCACTGATCCTTCTATTCAACCATATGATAAAAGTAAGCTGCAAAGCTGAAAACGTGCTTAAGAAAAATTTGATTCTTTCATTTAAAATGGTAGTATACAACACCAATGAGAAATAAATAAGGAATAGGGATATCAGTCAGAAGGTTCCTTGTATTTGCTCTTTTATTGCAAATACCCCTTCAAAACTTTATTGCAAACACTTAACTAAGTCATTTTAAAAAATTGCCCAAAGATGGAAGCACATCATTTCTAGTCCAATAGAAAGAAAAGTAAAACATAACTCATCAAGTTATTGTATAAAAGTTTTACTATGGCTAGTTTGGTTTTTTTTGATTAAAATATTTTGTTCTCCTGCTGTCGACGAATACTACCACGATCATTATAGCAAGATATGAAATCAAGTCATAGTGGGCAGTAATCTCACGAATAAAATTGCTTATCGAATTGTGCTTTATTGTTTTTTTTATTGCTCTGTGTAAGTAAAGCATAGAGTTAGATGCTGCATTTCACAATTAAAAGATGTTCCTCAGTATTAATAGAACGAAAGATTTTGTAGAGAAGAGTTTGATACAGTTGAGCATTATGTGACTTACACGAGAAGCGTTTGTAAGAGTCCTTTGATTCTATGTTGCCACAATAAAATTTTCTGACTGGCCATGTCATCTGCGTCAGCCTTTGTTACATCAAAATAATTTTCTATAAAAATTTGCTATTTTCCTTTAAATTTACAGTGATACCTACGCCATTTCACACCACAATTCCAGGCTATGATGAATGTTTTTGTGATCCTGTCCTGAATCATGCGCAAAATGATGGAAAAACTAGCCGTCCGTCTTCTCTTGGCACAGAAATACCCTCGAGTCCACCAACTTGGATACCGCAGTATAAAGTGTCCCCCTTTTTTAAAGAGCAGCCAATAGGATATAATTGTTAGTCTGAAAATAGCTATATTTTCCAAAATGAAGTTAAGTAGGCTAGTTTGTTGTGCTATGCCTCATTAAAGAGCTTGCAAGAATATGTCAACATTTAACAATTGATTGCTATATTATGTGATAAAGTATCGTACCCATCATTTTGTTATTGCAAGTAAGATTTTTATACTTGTATCGTTATTAAGAGGGGAAACAATTATTGAATGGGTAATTTCTTCAAACTGAACCCAGGAAAAAAAACGCCATGAAATCATAGAAATTAGTGTGCAGCAATCTGGTTCTTTGTTCTACAGCCGTACATATATTAAAGTACCATAATGAAATTTGTTGCTTAGTCCTAGCTTTAGGTTTGGGATTATTTTTAAGATTATGTCATAATTTCATTGATATTTTTTTGAAAATGTATGCAGGGAAACAGAATAATTCATTTCGAATGGATATGGTTCCTTACGTGGTAAGAAATGTTGTTGTTGCTTATTAAGAGTAGTGGTGTTTTATTGTAGTAATTCGTAAATTTCACTTAACTGAAAACTTGAGCGATATTTTGATTAACGTAAGTTTGGGGACATGGCTAACAAGCTGTTCATTTGTTACACTGTAGAACGCAATATTCGAACCTGTAGATCCCGAGCCATCCAAAATGTATGGACAGATGATGCCATGGGCATCGTACCCATATGGAGTTCCATTCTAGTCGGAGATTAAGTCTATCATTTCCTTGAAGTTAGATTGGCTAGTACTACTGTTTGGTTCTTAGCTTTACAAATTTCATTGTTCCTAAACGGAGCATGCTGCATATAATTAAAGGTGTAAGTAGAAGACAATAATGACAAAGTTGATGAATGTTTAAAAATATTTTCCTCTCTAAAGCATTGAGCTTTCAGATTAACTATTTTTTGGATGGTCTTTTTAATTTCGTAGCAATTGGTAAGGCAGCAGAGGTATATTTTTCCGTCTAAACAACCCTTTTCCCTGGCTTTTGCATATATTTTTTCCTTTTTTGATCTCGTAATTTGCTGACAAGTTAAAAAATTTATTGTCAATAGAGTAGGCAAACTTGAGACAAAAATTTCAAATGGTGTTGGTAAAAGCAACATATGAATCAAATACTATAAATAACATTTCATTTATGAAATACCTAAAAATTTGTATTGCTTCCAGTTTAGTCAATTGAATAATACCCTAGCAAGCTGTAACATCGGAATAATTATGACACTAGACGTATTGTATATATCTAGTATGTTAAATTACATTTTCTATAATCCTTTGTGTTAACGAGTAATTAAGATAACTAGTTCTTCATTCTTCTATTTTAATGCTTCCTTTCTTTTTTCATTCATTACCATATGTTGAAATGTAAAAAATTTTAAATTATAGTTACATTGATCTCGCACGGATTTCATTCATGACGTGCGCCAGTAGTCGTATTAGTAACAGCAGCACACATTTTCTTTCCTAACAACACAGCTAGACCACCAGCACAACTCACCCAGCACTTGAGAAGAGAACAAAAATATATACTAAACTATTCTGGACAGAAGATGTTTCTTTTTCAAATCCTTTTCGTGGCGAGTAGAAAGTTTAGGAAAGTAATTAATAAATGCTTATAAATTGTTTTTTTCTCTTTACACTCAGCTTTTTTTCTGTTGATATCGTTTACTCATAAGCTTTTCTCGTAATAGTACAACGTACGTAAGTAAGCATGCGTAATAATTCGCATGAACTAATTAGTTCACTTATTCACGAAATGAGCGAGATATAGTCAGCCGGAATCGAGATATCGATTGGCAAAAACGTGACGACTAATAATTACACAAAACCCACGTCTTACTCATGCACACACTTTTATCCAAAACTGTTTTACTCTTTACAAATATAGATGCAGGTTAATGCTAATTGATGCACCCGGACAATTCAGGCACAAATTAGTATCGTGGAAAGCAAAATTGCGAGCAAGCGCGGGTTAAGATTATGTCAACGATAGTGGATGGCAATCGTCAACTGAAGTTATCATGGATTCACGAAGAAGAAGATATATTTACTTTTAAAAACTTTTTGCTTTTAATCTTTTTCCAACTTTGAATTCTTTTCTAGAAACGTTTTACTTTTCTGAAATTGCCTATCTTTAATTGTTGAATTGTCTCGCTACAATAGTTTTAATACAATTTTCGCTCTTTTAACTTTTCTTATTCGTGATATTGCGTAACTGTTCGTTTTCTTTTGTTGAGTGAGTTGCGGTTGGCTTTCACGTTAATGAGCGCTGGTGCAGCTCTTACAAACCTACAAATTCTTTTATTTGCATAACAGATATCTTCATAGCTGAGCTTTTTCTATAATCTAAGATCCCAATTAAGTGGCTAGTTATCATTTGCTTTCGGGCAATAGGATTTCTGAAACCACGTTAAGTACCGAGTATATCATTAATAAGTTACTATCAGATTATCATGCTCATTTTCTCGCCTTATTTGGTCAGATTTTGTGAAGCATTATAATGTAGATCCTCATTAAAGTCTTAGCAACTGTACGTGGTGGCAGCTTTGATGGCAAAAACAAGATTGAATACCTTTTCCAATTTATATGATTGACATAAAAATAAATGATGAAATCTGTATGACTTGATTACTTGAGCATACATGTTAAAACGATGTGCCGTTGCTATTTTGGGAAGTGTAACAAATGTAAAATATAAAATTTCTTCATTAATATGCATCAACTTATTACACAATCGTTTGGTAAGTTGACCAATGAAATAAAAATATGAAAATAGTGGAAGAAAAATTCTTAGTAACGAACTTAACACATTTGAACATGCAAATAACTAATTATGTAACAAAACCTTTTGCTTTAGAATATTAATTTGTATGATTCTTGTTGCAGCTTCTTCCGGGAATAATTTTGCGAATGAATGTACTATTTAAACAAATGTTACCCGCAAGCATTATCTATTGCAAAAAATTTTAAAATGCTCTTCTGGCCGCAACCAAAATACAAATTAACTAGCAAAAAGAAAACGGAAGAACAATTTTTGTAGCCCACACTTGGACCTAAATGTTGTTGAAAACAATTTAAGTAGTTAGTACTACTTCTGAAGCCGATTAGTAATTAACGGGTAAATGTTATGCTTCTGGTTTCTAAAATGATGACATCATTATAGCATGCATAGAAAATAAAGCATACTTATTCATGGGCATGTTGTAGTTCTCTTTTCAGCGAAAATATTCCACATCGGGGTGCATGCATATCAAATAGACAATGCAAATCACAATCCTAAATTTCGTAGTTACATAGCTCCGTCATAGATTTTCGATACAGAACTTTATAATTAATAAATGAGCGAGCACACATTTAAAACTTTAGGCTATGGCATTGCAAGTAACGTTGCTCTGGTCTGATTTATATAAATATTCATTCTAGTCAAATTGAAGCGTTTAATTAGAAACGTATATTGTGATGTTCCCGGACTATTTAGGCACAAATAGGGTCTCGGGGGAAGCAAAGCAGGCACACAAACATGCATAGAGTACGATGAAAAAGGGGAATTCTCTAAAAAAGATTTCAACCTCTCGTCAGCATAAACAGTAACGACGACATGCGCTAGCTCGAAACAGAACACTTTTAATGTACGCAGACTAGTCTTCTCGGTAAATGTGCCCTGAAGATATTTTTACGAAGATTAACGTTTCTCTCGTTTCTCGGATTTATCGCTACACATTTCTTCTTTAAGAAATTTCCCGCAGCAGCCCCCAAATGGTATACCTGTAAGCGAACGGATCCAGAAACCCTATTGCTCGAAAGCAAACTTAAAACTAGCAAACCTCAATTAAGTTAATTTATCGATTGTTAGCGCTCAAAGAAATTCAAAAAGAAATAAAATAACTATAGAATTTGTAATGAGCTCCACCAACGCTCCTTACTCGTGAAAGCCCACCGCAAATTACTAACAGAAGAAACTGGACGTTTCACACCACGAAAACAAAAAGTAAAAAGTAAAACTTGCAACCGAAATATCTATTCGTAAATAAAAGAAAATAATTAAACATAGAACATCAAATTCGGTTATAGCAATAGAAATTCTAAGAAAATTAATTGTAAGAATAATTAAAGTCATTGTTCAGGTAAGTAACAAAGTTGTATCTTCATAATCATCCGTTGATGTTAACTTCTGTTGACACTTGTTGTCCGTGATTGATATCGCAACCTATGCATGCTTGTGTACCTGCTTTGCTTTCCCCGATACGCTTTTGGCGTCTAAATAGTCCGGATTGTAACAAGTGGAATTTTGAACAAGTTGCAAGTTAATCACCTTTCCCCCATGACTAGGCGCAATAAGTAGTGCTCGCAATGAAAATACTAAATGAGATCAATACGAAGAAACAGTTGATGGAAACAGTAATGTTTGCACGCACAGTTATTGCCAGCGGACAACGTGCCCTAATAGACAGAGAGACACATAGTTCTTGTTTTACCTATTCAATGTGCGTGAAGATTGAGAAGCATGTGGAAAGGTCAAGGAAAGGGTTGATTCTTGTATTTTAACATAGCGTTAAATTCCGAACTCTATGTAGATAAAAAATATAAATTTTTTTTTCATACACGGCATTGTTTTTAGCTGAGTAACGTACTTGGAAGGTTCTTCATTTAGTGCAAAGAGGCGAAATTAGTATGAGTAGGAGCGACAATGACATGTGTCTGTTGTACAATAAGTAAGTACATTTTGAACACGCGAGAAGTGTATGTGATGTAGCCGTCAATTTCCTAATTGACTTAGAAGGTTAAAAGTTACTTTTGTTAGAAAAGAACCAAGCAAGTATTTGAAAATGAATATTCACATTATCCAAATCGAGTAATTAGACATGCTTATTGTTCTTTCCCTATCACATTTGTTAATCTCTCACGCAAGTTTATGTGCGAACCAAAACACAATGCCGTTACTGTTACTACTAGGTAAATGAGTTGCATCATCTTCACTCGATTGCTTAACCTACTCCATATTTGTTATAACTCTGCTTAATTCATGTGCGTAAGTATATGTCAGCTTAGCATTTCGCTTTTATGCGGGATTATTTGTTTCTACTTAAGATGATTCAACGGCATGTAATTTTCCCATCCCCCTGTGAATTTTGATGTAAACATGCGAGATTTGAATCGACGCAGCAACAGAAACTCGGGCTTTCTGAACTCTTAATATGTAGCTCGTCTTTCATTAAATAGTTAGTCGAAATCATCGCTGCAACAACTGATAACGCGTGGATCATGTCATCAATACAATCACTTATTTACAGACAGCAGTGCATCGATTTTCTCATTATTAACCAATTTAACTATCTCCGCGGAAGATATTAGGTAACGGGATTTGAAGAACTACAGCATAACAAAGTACCTCTGACATATTGCATGGTAAAACGAATTAATTAAAGACATCCTCACCTAATTTCCAGCGGAAATACGACAATAAATTGTGTGAGAGCCATAAATAAGACTGGGTACATACGTAACCTAAACTGCGAAATGTAGTACATTAAGAGGATAGTATTTGCAAGTAAGCCACACCAATCAAGTTCACTGTACCACACGGGGTCGAACATGTGAAGATACAGTACATATCATCCGCTAGGTGACCAACTTCCCTGGTCGAGTCAGCCAATATTCTAATGCAAAGCTATGAAATATTGACACCACTAGCAATAAAGTAATAATTTGCGATTCTTAAATGATACCTGCGACGGAATAAAAATGTCTTTCAAAACTTCGGCGTTGCTGAGACCGAAATCATATCCTACTTTAAAGGTGGGTGGATATAGGCGAAACTTCAGCTTCGCTAAATGAAATACAATAAAACAATGAATGGCCAAATATTAGAAATAACTTCACTATAGCATTTCGGTTAACTGTCCGCCTCACCCATGAATTTTGCCAAGAAATCCATCGGGACGCGGAGCAAAAACAACGGTCAAGCGTAACTTGTAGTCATATGCTACACCTAACTCACTTGTCCTTGAGAAGCGGTGAGCGAAAATTGTAGCGCAGAGGTATGCAAAAAGTCGCAAATATATGTGGTCACATTAAAGTTACAAAAACCCCTCAAACATGTCGAGCGACTCATACCAAAACTTGGATCAAAAGTTAGTGTTTTGAAAAATACCCCATTATTTGCTGACAAATTGCCCATCTGACACACCAAGCAGACTGAATGTGAAATTCGTACAGTTAAAACTGTAGTTGAAATAATTCTGTCGCAGCTTTGCGCTTGGGCAAAACACTGCAGGTGCCCCATAGAGGAAAAATATCTAGTGTGAAGCCCTTGGGCACATATCTGCATCCTCCCATGCCAGCTGATAAAGCGGACGGTGAAGTTATTTCATTTTCGATTTTCTCAAACTTTACTCTATCACTTTGAATGTTTTCTTTAATATTTTAGTGTAGAATTTTTTCCTTGAAAATATCATCTGTGTTCAGGTAGCAGAAAATTTGTTTGAAAACACCTGGTGGTTTTATGTCTTTTTACTGTGTTATACATTTGTAATACTTTTTTCCCTTTCAATCGCCTAAAAGTTTTGGGCATGTAGTTGTTCTCTTCTCTCGTAAGTATATTTCTTTTGTGCAAAACCAAAAGTATAATAACTGTTTATCGTAAAATGGAACTTGCCGTTCCCCAATCTGATTATGATTCTTTGGAGGATGTTTCCCCTCTCAAGTATCGCTCTGTTGTTGCGATGGTTGCTAACTCGCTGACTGCTAGTTTTCTTTTTGGATTTAGTATAGCATCTATAAATCCTACAAAGGATTTTATTGTTATTGACTTTAATTGGTGTCCTCGTGATACAGCGCAACCCGACAATGGCCTCACAACAAGTTAGTTCGTTATCCGCCAAAAGAATGGTGGAGTAGAAAGTTAATGTTTTTGCATGTTCTCTTTTCAGCATGTGCTCTTGCTACTACTTATGGTTCTCTAATCACTGCTAGCCCCTTGATTGGCGCTGCTTTTGGATGCCTTGTCGGTGGTAGACTAGTCAGCTACGGAAGAATTTTTTCCATTTTAATAATGCATTTCTTATTTTTTGCGGGAAACATTCTTTCTGGTCTCTCTGAAGGCGTCTTATCGCTTGTATCGGCTCGAATCATTCTTGGCTTGGGTTTGGGTTTATCTACCTATTGTATCCCCTTGTACATATCTGAAGTTACCCCAAACAAGTCTAGAGGAACCTATGGGTGTGTTACTTTACTTTGCTGCTAATTGTTTCAATTATATCCGATATTAATATTAATTGTTGCTTTGTTTCAGAGTTTTTCATCAACTTTTTATTACTGTTGGAATTGTGGTGGCTAATTTGATTGGTTTACCACTTGGAAGTGCCCCCGCTTCGACTTGGGGAACTTCCCTTATCGCAAGCGACCTAATAACTGATTTTCAAAGGTAGCAGCTGTGTTTTTAAACTTGTGATGAGTAAGAAGTTTTTATTCCGTATATATTTCACATTTGCCTATTCTTTGTCTATATGAAATGAAGGCTTCTCGTTGTATTCTTGTATATTAGGTGGTGGTGGCGGTTCTCCCTTGCAATTCCTGCTCTTCTAAGTATTGTCAGCACTATTCTATTGTTTACTATATTTAACTATGATACTCCTCATTTCATGATCATGAAGAACCAGTATAGCGAAGCTGCCGCTCTGTTAAGGCGAATAAACGAAAAAACGGATGTAAAAGAAGAATATGAAAGCGTTAACCAAGCTATTCAAAACGCAAAACAGCTTCAATCTTCATCTATTTCTGTTGTCAAGGCATTTCAAAGTTCAAACTATAGACATGTCATAATTATAGCATTTTTCCTTCTTTTTTTCCAGCAAATTACCGGAATTAACTTGCTCATTACCAACTCAAACAACGTATTCCGTTCAGTCGGACTTGATGGTAGTATTTTAACGGGACTCTCGGTAGGGTTGACCGGTGTGAATGTTCTTATGACGCTTCCAGCAATATTCATTATTGATCGCTATGGAAGGAGGTCGCTTTTGATAGCTGGAGTTTTTGGTCAAACCGTTGCAATGGTTGCTGGTATGGTTGCTAACTTTGTCGATCCAACCAGCCAAGCTGTTGGAATTGTGTCTGTTTTTTCAACCTTTTTGTTTATTATTTCATTCGCTGTTGCTTATGGGCCTGTACCATGGGTCTTTTTACACGAAATTTTCCCGGTTGAAATTAAACAAAGTGTTTCATCCACCGCCACGGCTATTAACTGGGTTGGGGCTATTTTGGTTGTGTTACCATCGGATTTCTATCTACGAAATGGCTCGACTCTTATGTTTACCATATTTTCTGTAACAAATGTAATAGCTTTAATATGCATGTTTTTCTTCATTCGGGAAACAAAAGGTCGTTCTATTGATGATTCACCTTATTTTGTTAAAAAAGCTCAAAAAGAACTAAAAGTATGATTTTTCAACCATTTTTAAAACATTTTTCGATTCTTGTCTATACTTCATTTTTCGTTCATATATTTTTAGTTGCAGTATTTGAAAAACATAAAAAAACGTTTTATCTAAACTATTTTTGTTCGTTTTGCAAAAATGTTGTGTTGTCTTGAAGAATTGTCTTTGCGATTGATGCCTTCCTTTGAATATAAGGAGATCCTATAAATTTTTCTGAAGAAGCATTGATTTCATGTAGACGGTTGAATCTATTGAGTGTATCTGCATGTGATGGGGCTCTACACTGAGTATCTAAACCAAGTATCTTCTGGGCCTCTTCTATGGACATTCTTTTTCGCAAAGTTGGCTTGAATGCTTGTTGTAATTTTCCTTGCGACGCCGCATCTTTATATGCCTGTAACAAAATATAAGTTAATTCCTCATATCTCACATGCGAACAAATTTCTTGCAAAACTCGCAAGACTCCACCTGTAGAGCAGCGCGGAAGACAGCATTGCCGGCGACTAGAGCAATTCTGGCAAGAATCTCTGCAAAATGATTAATTGGAGCCATTTTAAGAGTTCTTTTCACATCTGTTACAGAAAAGTGAAGAAATTCTGCTAATCAGCCAAATAAACAAATGCCGCTAAACTTTTGAATACAACCGAAATATTCGTGATTGATGACCTTCGTACATTGCCTCAAAACATTTCCTGTGAACGCATTGCAATTTATTTCAACAAGGATTATGTAAAGTTAAGCTAAAAGCTAGCCGTACAAACATGATCAAATAGCAAATCAAATTGCTTCAATCCCACTTTTAGATTGCAATTAAGTGCTTATTAAACATCACGCAGTGCATTCAGCAAGTGAAAAGAGTAGAAGTAAAGAATACCAATTCATATAACTCTTTACCCACTTTACTTCGTTGGTCTACATAGAAGCATCTGCTAACAAACATATTAAACCATTTTACGAATACAGAAAATGCAAAGGAGCAAACTACATAAATCCAACTAAGCTTAATTGCTGCAACCGATTAATAAAACGGCTTACATATTTCTTTGTGCAACTGAAATCAAATTCAGGAAAACATGGCATGATCAATTAAATAAATCAACTTTATGTTAAAAAAAATAATAAAAAGGGCATACTTGTGTATTTATCTCGGGGCATCAAAAATAGCTAATAACAATATTCAAATGAAGAAGCTGTCGCTGCAAAAGAAAAAATTCATAGCCCTTGTTGAAATCTATACAGTGCTTTCTCATGAAGCAATCACGAATGCCGCTGCAATTTCAGTTATGGACGAATCCATAGCTGCGGCTCGCCTCCATAAGAACTATATCGTAACGTGGTAACAAAATAAAGAAATATTAGATACAAAGCAATGCAGGAGAGAAAGAAACCTTGAAACAAGAATCCAGCTGAAGCATAGTGGATGCCAGATTAAAGCTCAGTCAAACTGAATAATACAACATGAAGAGCCACTATTGTCGGGTTCAACTCAAACTATTCTTCAGAATAAAAGAAATAGGGACAGCAGCAACAGGTTTTGTATCAATCCTCCGCACGTTTTATCTTCTAACGAGGAAGGGAAAGAAGCCGTTAGGTTGAATATCTAACTCGGAGAAAAGAATACGACAGTAATGATAATGCAGGTCAGTATAAACATAATAGCCTCCGTTTCTTAAAGGATATGAGGGATAACAAATGAAATAATTGAATAAGTCGAAGACAACGGAAAATGACCTCTTGCATCATACCACATGCAGTTAGTTTGCTAGGAAGCATGAAAATCGCTTTGCAGAATGCTTTGCTTTGGTCAGCCTCGCCAAGTGGTTTCATGCTTGTCACGCGCTATGTAGGTATCGAGAGATCATATTGTAAAAGCACTTGAAAAAGTAGTACAACTACTTTGCGTGCTTTTTTAAAGCTAACTTAACCGAATTCACTCGCTAACGTCCGTAACTAAAACCAGAAATATTGTCATATACAAGGTATTTTTCATCAGCTGCACAAGCAAGCGAGCTCGTACATCGCATTCATGAAAGACTTGTTGCACGGGAATGGTTCAGAAGCCTTTTGAAAAAGTATTTTAAAATAAAGCAGACTCTGACAGTTTTCTCATTGGATGTGCTTGTATAAAGTAATACCTTACGTAGAGAGAAGAGTATTCTAATTTTTAATACCCGTCAAATATAGAAAAAATGCATTTTGGCCTAGGAAAGTTATTGAAAAGTAGCAATAACAAATCATTTTTTATAGTATTGACTATTCCAATGTTTTCCTTGCGCATTATTACAGTGATAAATCAGTATAGATATACAACTAAGATTTGCCACTCACCTTCCAATAGGGGTAATGTAGCAACACGATGTAGGGCTTACACCATTAAAATGTTACTTCTTATTTTTCCAAATTAGAAAAACAACACAATTCGTTGTATAAATTTAACAAGTGCGTGCTAAACAAACTCAAATTTCAATGCCATGCAGTCCACAAATGCAAAATAATACATTTTCCAACATTATTTTTCTTTGAACAAGATATACTGCTGTGTATACTGTTGGCTGTAATATTGTCGAAATCGAATAAGTCATAGGCACGGCTACATGAAAGAAACCAGCAGAAATTATTACAATTGATTTTCCCTTTGTGTCTAAATATCTAAAAAGTTATAGTCTTCTTAGTTTAGGATAATCATCTTTTATTTAAATGATTTAAAAGTAAACTAATCGAATGTTCTATGACATAACAAGTCAAATCCTTCGACCCCATTGAGAACTAGAGCATGGATAATTCTACGCTCAGCACCAAGAAGAAAAACCACAGTTACAGATTAGTTATCACTTTGTAGGAGTAAGAATTTCCTTTATATTTTTAATTAAATTTACGACAATATAGATATCCTATTCTATATTTAAATGGTATTAGTAAACTACTAGAACAGAATAAGAGTAGAATAAAGCACCCTGCGGTAATTTTTTCCTTGCGAAACTATTCTAACATCGAAAGCATCAAATTTCTTTACTGAATCGTCTCTTAGATGCAATGCTAGGCTATGAGTAAGATACGTTGCACAAAATAAGACGTATAAACATTACCATTTTTACACATCAAAGTACTACCAAAGTTAAAATAGATGAGCAAATTTATATATAGTCAGTACAAACAGCAAAAACAATCGAATTCACATTTATAATCTGTTGAAAAGCATATTTTCGAAACCATTAAGACGTACGAGACGCTAAATCTAACCACTGGCAAGGTTATGATTAAATGTGTTATGAAAATATTCATTTCTCCTGAGAAGAAAATTCTACTTCAAACAAAAACTAGTGCTATTTTTGCCTCAATCGCAAATGAATGATACACTTGTAGCCGCTACCTTCAAAATAGTGGCCAAGGTTACAACCTACTAAACTGGTACAGCAACATCACATAGTGACCGTAAACGAAATATTCCTTCTATAATTCTGAAGATGTAACAAATATTCTCCCTTTAATTTGGGTTTACCTTGCTTATCAAGTGACGGAAAAACAATCCATAAAGCTTTGAAATTTATTTGATCTGTAAAATCGAATAGTTAATATTGATTTTCATAATAAGACCCCTTTGGAGTTCAAAGTAATATATAGCGTTTTGATTATTTGACAGAGTTATTGAGGCGTTACATCCTATAGTATAAGTATCGCTATCTAACTTCATTATTAAAACAGAATTAATCAACTCAATCTTTGATCACTCTCCTCGTAGCTTACTCGACACGAAATTGCATAGAAATGATACATCTGCATGTAGCGGTATAAACAGGAAGTACGAATGAATTTTATAAGACTTGGCTAGTTCTATTCCTACATCAATCTCTACACGTTTTTGTAAACAGACTATTTTGCGCAAATATTCCAAATCTTCAGTATCCTATCGACTAAAAAATAGCATAGAAAAATTGAAGTAGAAAAAATACGGTAAGCTAAGATTTAACACACAAAAATGTGATTCTTTTATGTAATGATATTAACAATTGCAATTATATAAGTAAACAAAATTTTGAATAAAAAAATCAGCATATAGCTGAAATTTCACAAGTAAAGATATCATGAATTGAGTCAACTTTGTTACACCTATTTGAAAAGGTTGTATGAAGTCGGAAATAGATACTCCCCTTGAAAAGGCATCTTGTGCACTTATATTTGAAACAGAATTAAGAAAAAGAATATTGCAAAAAATTTCCCAGAAAACTATAACATCCTTTAGCATAAATAGACCACTTTTTTGCAGAAAGTAAGGTGTAACCAGAAGAATACTTGTATAATACGAATTGAAGGACAGCAGAGCGTTTACAAATTATCAAAAATCCAAATGTTACTAAATGGCACATTGAGTGTATACTTATAATTGAGATTATTTTTATGTTAATCTAGAGTAAAATGGCGAACTTATAACAGGTGAACGAAACAACACTTGGGCACCCTCAAGCATTAGCAGAATGGAAATCGTTCTAATATTAAAGGAAGCTAGAGGATAAAATTAAAAAAGAAGGTAAACAAGAATTCAAAAAATCTTTGCTATAGAAGTATTGGCTCTATGTGATGAATAAGATCCGCCGTGGTAATAGATGCATGAAGTATTGAAAGAATGTGACTGTCGGGTCGTAGAAAAACAATAGTCTCTTCGGTTAACTTGCATCCAATCGTATGTAAGAAACTTTCTGAAAAACAAATACACAGAAGTGTTATAAGGTGTAAATACTATCAACTACATCATAAGTAAATTGAATAGTATAAACAATTGAAGTTCAACTACTAATGCAAAAAACCAGGCTGTTACTGTAAAGTAAATCTTCATTTCCTTTATTTCTGCAGCGGTTTATCCACTTATAGTTAAAAGTAGAATAGAAACCCTACTCTATGTTTTATAAATTGGTTGCCTAAGCAGAGTTAGGCAAAAAAAAATATATAAAAAGAAAATGTTGGAGAATCACCTCGATTACCTGTGAAATACGCTTTATACTCTCTCCCTCGCATACTTAATCACCTATTATCTCAATTCGGCGTTGTGTTTATATACTATCTTTTGAAACAGGTTTATTTCAAATACAATAAATTCGCTATGATTGGTATTCCCTTTTATAATCTCAACAAAATAAATTATCAAAAAAATATTTAAAACTATTTCAAACAAAATTAATTGCGGTTGCATTTACGAATCCATTCTAACACAAAAAAGTCCCTTTTACAAAAAAGAACATACCTAAAGTTTTTTGTGAACTCCATACATGATAACAAATACTTTTTGACAATGTTTGAGTGCTAATTTTTGTTTCATCATTTTTTATTTCTTTTTTGGAAAAGCAGACGTGCCGCTCATTTATTTGAATGGAGGCGTTTGAAGAATTCCTAAGTTCATCACTCGTCCAATAAACAAAAAAAAAATGAGAAAGTTCAATTTGCGGATTTATTGGCTGCTCAGACATGATCTTTTCAGATGAATTATTGCAAAGGTTGAAAAGAGCATTTTCCACTAACGCTATGCTGAAAATAAATCAAAAATACAAACGTATCTTTCTTACTTAACCTATAATTTATGCAAAGAAGAAGAATTTTTATCTTTTGATTGCTTCCTTCACACAAAACAGAATAGATCCAAGGCTTACATGGAAAACACTTTGACAAATCCTGTAAGCTTAAAAATTATTGGATTTATCGAAATGCTCAAAAAGTATAAAAGAACAAAATGTTAATTCTCATGAAATCTGGTTTGTCGCATGTTTCCCTACTAATTTTAAAGATATTTTAAAAAATCCCTTCCCATCGTTCTTATCTAGTACCAAAGAAGTGCTTGATATGATGGTGCTAAATGTAACAAAGCATAAATTATATATACCTTTTTTTGGAGAACGTGATGATGCAGTACAGTGATGGGGGTGAATGCATGAATGGAAAATCCAAAGTTGAAAGCTTGAACACTGTACAAAAATTAACAGAAACATTGCAGTCAAGTGAAAATTAGTGAAATAAGAATCCGCAGAATTATATAAGGGTGGACTGCCAGTAATAAATTCTCTAAAATAAATCGGAAAGAATGCCAGGGAGAAAATGCAAATTATGAGAGAAGGGACACATTGAATATTTCTTGCGTTCACAGTTCGATTTGCTGCGAATGGAATGCAAGATATATTATTCCTCAAGCATTAATAATGGATTTATATACTTAGTAAAGAAAATGAACGCCTTATCTTTGATTGTCTTATAAGAAAGACACAATTTCCCTAAATTATTCCATACAAGTTTCTACTCCTATGTATTAATCAACAATTCCTTTTGTGTTTTATTTCTGGCAGCTGAGATGTCCTAGTGTAGAATAAACTGAATGTAGGTTACAAGGTGTATATAAGTATCATGATAGGTGCTCTCCGTATTCCTATTTTACTTTCCTTATTTTTTTATTTCAACCTTGTCACATATGCTCACTAGCAAAGTATTTCAGCCTAATACTAGCTTTTGATTGGAATGAATTTTGAAGAACGAATAAATTTTTAGCTAACCCGAAGATGAATTCGCTGATTTATCTAAACTTGTGTAAACTGTGAAATGGGGTATACGGCCACCAATCCATGCTGTTGGAGCATATTGAAAAGGTGATTTAGAAGTCTATAGAAAAAGAAAGTACGCAATCAAATGGATTCAAAAACATTCTAGTATTCCCTAAAGACAAAAAACGATGCATTTTCCACTGGTTTGACACAGTCATAGTAAAGAAATACTCTCTATAACAAAGAGAGAACATACTTAAAAAAAACGCATATCCTTCTCTTTTTTCCCTGTGAAATTGTTTTTTTAATAGAGTAGATCATGATGCTCTTTAGTTTGTATATGCATTCAATCTAAAGTAACCTATACCCCCCCCCATTCTTTTCCAATAAAAATCGCATTGAAATTTACTGCAGAAGAGCAGAAATTAATGTAAACAAAAATTCAAAACGAATTTCTTTTTTTAATAACTTATATGCGAATTATACAAAATTTCGAGTAAAAAATATTATGAGAACTTCCTCCTCGCATCCTATTTCATAAATTTTATTCTTTAAAGAAAAAACCCATAATTAAAACCTTTTAATTTATAACCCAAATTCGGGGTTCACCTTTAGAAGAGGCATTTCTTTTGCATCTTTTTGCATGATGTTCAACTGAGGATAAGCATAGCCTAAATCCACACCTGGATATATTAAGCTAAGATTTGTTTGAGGATTACTTAAATATTCTTGAATTACTTCCTGACGCGATTCTCTAAAATAAAATTTTTCGGTAATCGATGGCAACTAAGAAGAAATATAATAAAACGCAGGTAAACGTTTTGCAATTCTATACAAAGTATTAAAAAAGTAATAGTCTTTACAATACATGTTAACACATGTGCCTCTATAGTCAAAAAAAAACCTAATTTT
Organism: Cardiosporidium cionae; assembly: GCA_015476325.1. Taxonomy (NCBI): domain Eukaryota; phylum Apicomplexa; class Aconoidasida; order Nephromycida; genus Cardiosporidium; species Cardiosporidium cionae. Next base: position 3,382 of record JADAQX010000131.1, on the reverse strand, counting down.
TTGTTTCCCCTTCTAATAAAATCCATCAATACTTTTACATTACTGGACGTTGAAGGAGTACTCTCTACATATTTCTTTCAATGTATATACACTGGTTTTCTAAATTGCACACCCTAGCTAACCCGCATACGCTCTTCAATGCTTTTAATTTGATTTGATTTGATTTTTTATTTTTTTTAAAAATGTGTAAAGTTATGTATTAGTCCTCTTTTACAATACGTTCTACATTTTATAAAATGTATATTTAACAGCATTTCCAAAAAAAAAATTTTTTTTAAAAGGTGAACACATTCTTAAATGAGAACATAAAAAATAGCTAAACCCTGTTCTTATTGCAGTTTTTTTATAGGTATACCTCTCTTACAAGGTGATACCTATATTTTTCTTATTTTATAGTTGAAAAGCACCGTGTAAAAAAATAAAAAATTCGATGTACATACACTCTACCATTTTTTTTCCAAAGGAAAAAGCTGTTTCAAAACCTTCTTTTAGGAAAGTATCACAACGTGATTTGAAGGTAGAAAGTACGTCAGATCCATAAGAAGTTCTCATTGAAGTACGAAGAAATGAAAACATTTCAGCAGATTGCTCAGCAAAGGACCAATGAAACCCAAAACATTTTGGAATGGCTAATGAACGCTTAAAATTTTGAATGGCTACTTGACATGTGTACTGCAGGATAAAAAAAACTACTCTTAATTTAAAAATCTTATTTGTATACATTAGACAGTGGATAGAAAAACTAAGGAGAGAGAGGAAGAGGGAAAAAGGAAGAAGAAGCAGGAGGGAGAGGAATCGAGAGAGAGAGAAATCAGATTTTTTTTTAAAAAGTAGGATAAAAATAAATTAAAACATTGTCCTTTAAACTTAATTTATTTTTAACTTATGTGCACCCATACTGTATCTACAGAACACTATGTGAAGAAAATCTACATTCCACTCAAAACCCAGTTGTGAGAGGGTGATTCTATGTATGGTTTCCAATTCAACAAACACCTCTACTCCAAAAAAATGCCATCACTCCCTCTTTTACACCTTCTCTTTCCTTCTGCAATCGCTTTGTATAAACATGTATTACACACACTTGTGCTACTAATCGACGTTCAACTGCATAACTGCTCAACAACGTTTGAATATCTTCTGTAGAGTGGGAGAGTACAGCAGGCATGATTTCTGATGCCTGTTTATGAAGAAAAAGAGAATTTCTCCTTTTCTTTAGAGCATAACTTCTAGCAAGTTTCCAGCAAAGGTTCATTGCATCTGCTATACCCAAATTCATTCCTAAGCCACCAGCTGGGGGTAAAACATGTGCAGCATCACCTATCAAATAAAAGTTAAGTATAAAAAATAAATGCATAGTATATAAATAAGAAACATTTTCTCTATTTAAAAAAAAAAAGAAGATTAATCTATATAATCTATAGAGAACTCAAATTCCCCTCCCTCCTTTTCTCCAAAAAAAAAGGGTAGACATTTCATACATCGGTGATTATCGTAGAAAGAAAAAATAAAATCGTTTTTATACTACGTTGTGTAGATAAATGTAAAATGGACATTGCTTTGTTTTATATTTGTGTTTTATTTATATAACAAAAAGACTTAAAATTCTTTTGTAATACGGAAAAAAGAAAACATGTATTGGTATTTTTTTTTTTAAATTTCTTTTTTGTTTAAACTGAAGTTTGTATACCTACGTGTTCCTATTAAATTTTTCTCTTAAAATATAGGTTAATACTCAATAGAAATAGTTTCTCAACTTATATTTCTTATTTTTCTCTCTCATTTCTTTCTCTTCTTCATCCTTCACATCACATTTCTCTTTTTCTCCTCATTTTTCTCCCTCCTTCTTTTTCTTTTTCTCTCCATCCCTTCCTCCTCCTCCGCTTTTTCCCTTCCTATACTCTTAGCAACCAAACCTGCAAGAAATATTCTATTAGAAGAAACATCTACAAAAGTGTCTGCAACTTTTGCACTCATTTTCCAAGCACGAATATCCTTTTAAAAAGTTTTCAAAAAAAAAATATTTTTTTAATTTACAAATGTACATACACCCGACTATTTATTCCCTCCCCCCTCAAACTACACCAAATAAAACATTCAACTATTTTCTTAAAACATCCATGCAAGTTTAAATTCCCATTCTTTTGATTGAAAAGATTGCAATAGCTTCTTTTTATAAACATTTAAAATTACCCCTTCTCCTCCTCCTCTCCTATCTCCCCAGAAAAAATAAGATGTTCTTTTCCCCTTTAAAACAAAATAAAAATGTGAAATATTTTATTCTAAAAATGAGGTGAATTCTATGGGCTGGAGAGCTTACAAAAAAAAATTGTATTTCCTATATTTACCACTTTCTCCTCTCCAAAAAAATATAATTATCTCAAAAAATATCTATGGATTAGAATTTTTATTATTAAAAAAAGGGTTGTAAGTTTGCCTCCTTCTTAAATGTATAACCAATTTTTTTCTCATAAAATAAATGTTTTTTTGCCTTTCTTCTTGCGAAGTGTACATACACACCGATATACCTCTCTCTTACACTTTTTGTCCCTTTGTTTTACATAACCCTTAAAAAATTTCTCTTTCTTTTTAAACTATGTTTTCCTTTCTTTTAATACCTTTATGATTAAATCTGGTAATGAAACTCCTGCCATTTCTTGGATTAAAAAACGACAAACATCAGCTGAAAGAAGCTGTGATTCCTCTTGAATTCCAGGAAAATAAGGAATTTGTGCTACAAATTCTCCTCTTTCGAAATTATGGCCCACAAGAATACTAATCACCTTTTGAGAAAATATATTCAAAAATTTTTATTATATAGCTCTCCCCTGTATAGATTGCCTTACACAAGGATTTATACTATCTCATAAAAAAATAAAACAATTTTCTTAGAGTGAATGGAATCCACATGATTAGGAAACACTCTATTACAAAATTTCAAAAAGAAACCTTTACATTTTCTCTTTTAAAAATAAAGAAGTTCAACAAAATTTTTTGAAGTAATCATTTCTGTAGTATTCAAAAACATTTCTTATGCCCTTTCAACACCTCTCTTTTTCCGAGTCTCTCACTTCGTTTCTTTCGCCCCTGAAAATACATTTATCCTTTGTATAACAATGTATAAATATGTAGAAATTCTTTCTCTTCTCTTCTCCTCTCTCTCTCTCCCATTCTTTTTTTCTCATGCTTTTTTCTCTTATTATTTTTTTTTCTCTCTCTCCCTCCTCTCTCCCTCTCTCCCCCTCCTCTCCCTCCCCCTTTCTCCCATTCCCTCTCCCTCCCCCTTTCTCCCATTCCCTCTCCCCCTCCCTCTCTCCCTCTCCCTCTTCCTCTCTCCCTTTCTCCCCCTCCCTCTCTCCTCCTCCCTCTCTCCTCCTCCCTC